>OMLB01054880.1:0-14282 GCA_900302555.1 Myripristis jacobus
GTCTACCACTTGACTTTTTTGTTCCATAACCCTCAGGATCTTTTAAGAAGTTTAAAATGACTGTCTTACTGCGTCCAACCTCAGCAGCAATGGCACGCTGCGAGAGGCCTTGCTTATGCAGCTCAACAATCCGACCGCGTTCAAAGACAGAAAGCTTTTTTGCCTTTGCCATCAGGAGGTCATGACAGTGTAGATACCTGACAGAAAATGACACTGAATCCACATTTTTGTGAAGATTTGGGCTTTTAAAGGCTGTGGTCTTAAACTTTTGATCAGCTGATGAGCAGCCTATTTCAGTTTAATGGTTGTTTGCAATAAATTGCTTACTCAAGTTTTTTTTGTCTCACTCCCATTTCTTCTTTTTGAATTTTGAAGCTCTACTTAGAACCTTCTTAAGATCCAACAGTGCAAAATGTAAATTCTTGCAATTTCTCAACTGGTCTTAAGATTTTGATCAGGAGTGTACATATATACAGGCAAACAGACACAAAGACAGAGACTACTTCCATTTTAGCTAGATGAAGCCAGTTTACTTTTTGATTTGTGGTATATGTGTTATTGATCTTCATCTGAGTTCTTTTCCCCAGGGTTTGTAGAGCTCGGTCTCTTAGACCAAGTGCAACTCTTGGAGTGCTGCTGGCTGGAGGTGCTGATTATAGGACTGATGTGGAGATCTGTGGACCACCCAGGGAAGCTCATCTTCTCCCCTGATCTCAGCCTGAGCAGGTAACACCGCGCTGAAATTTCGTAATCGCATTTGACAAAATTTGATCTCATGATTCTTTCCTCTGTTTTTTTAACTTAACAATTTTGGCAACCTTATTAGATTTCCTCTAGCACCATCTTCACCGAAATGCACCCCCTTCTTCCACAATTTGCCTTCGCCCATCACACACCACATCAGCTGGGCACCATTGGTGAAACCCATGCTCGTTGTGAGTGTGGTTATTTTTATGTGTTTGACCATAACCAATAATTATATTTTTATTTTCCATACCTTGGGCAGCCAAAATTGGTAGATTTGATGCTGTTTGTAATCATAACTAGCTGGTTCACCGTCAGTAGTTTATGATTACAGAGCATCTGGATGTTGGATGTAGGAAGATCCCTTGACAGTGTGAGTGTTTCTATGTTGAAGGGATGTGTTATAATCACTTTCTAGTTTGAGCTCATCTGTTGGCTCCATGTGTCTGTATTGTACAGTAGCTCCTCTGAAAATAAGGTCCAGGATGAAAATAACCTGAATTATCCTTTAATGCTCAAATTGCCTCCTGGCCAGCAGCTGAATGTCAGTAGGACCCACTTTGTTAAATTATGCCAGTGGGCATACCACTTCTCTGCAAAATTTCATCTGATGATTTTGCATTAACTTGGAAGTTCTCCCATTTCATAGAGCTACTGATGATGTGTGGAGTGTGCCCAAGTAACTGTGTGTGTGTGTGTGTGTGTGTGTGTGTGTGTGTGTGTGTGTTTTGTCCTGGTAGAGAAGAGGGGACCTGTGTCCAGGGCTTTGTGGAGATCTTTGATATGCTGCTGACCGCCACGTCCAGGTTGAGAGAGCTCAAGCTGCGGAGGGAGGAGTTTGTTTGCCTCAAGGCCATGATCCTCCTTAACTCCAGTGAGTGATAGTATATGTGTGTATATGTGTTAGAGAGAGAGAGAGAGAGAGAGAGGGCAAGTGAGTGCATGTGAGTGTGTGTGTGTGTGATGCGCCCATGTGCATCCATAGTTGAGTGTTCAGTTGTTGTAATCCTATCTTTTTGTGAGTCTGCAGAGGGTTGGCAGGGGAAACAGGCTAAATAACTCACCAGTGAAAAACCTAATGGGAACACTGTATAGTGTGAGTCACTGTCTCTCTGTTGTCATTGGCTCAGTTCAGTGCACTGAGTTGCAGGAGGAACCTGTTTACGAGCAAACCGGCCCAGCTCCTCTCTTCTGTTGTGCTGGGGAGGTGTTTGTAACTGACTAATATTTTCGATTTAATTAATTAAATAGAGATATTACCAAAACATATGCAGCAGCACATCCTACTATATAGTCTATCATGCCAATCATAAGCCGACTGTAAAAAATATGAAAATGTGTGTATGTGCTTGTGTGTGTGTGTGTGTGTGTGTGTGTGCTAGACGTGTGCCTAAACTCCTCGGAGGCCAGTGATGAGCTGCAGAGTCGCTCCAAGCTGCTGCATCTGCTGGATGCCGTAACGGACGCGCTGGTATGGTCCATCTCCAAGACCGGCCTCACCTTCCGCCAGCAGTACACCCGCCTCGCCCACCTGCTCATGTTGCTCTCCCACATTCGCCATGTCAGGTATAGGACCTCCATTCATGCCTATCACATCTCATAGGAACAGCTCAATCACCAACTGATGGTAAGACAATATAACAGTTATGGTTTTGTATTAACATTTGCAGCATGCAGTAATAAAATATCTTCGGGTCCTTAAATGTCCCATTAAACCATTAAAGAAATTAAGTGCGGCTTCATAAATTCAGAAGTTTTATCAGCCACAATAACTGTCAATGGTTTTTACATCAACAGCAGTAGCAAGACCATCCACAGTCATACAGGATAATTTGAGTGTTTTCCCATCATCATTATTGTGCATGGTCTACAGTTTTGTACGTCTTCATTTCTAATTATGATACAGCTCCTTAATAAAACAAGCTGATGACAGAATCAGGTTGTTTGGCAGTGTTTGACCTCCATCTGACCAGTCTGTCCATTGTAGTCAGACTTTTCTGGTCAAACTTAGTCCACTGTCCCCCTTGTGGATTACCAGCAATGTTACTGAGCAGAAATTGGACACTGTTCAGCCATATAATTGTCAGGATTCTGTATTTATGGACTTTTTGTGTGATATTTATGGACTTTGGTTGAACGTTTTGCCTTCTTGAGTTGTTACCTGAGGGGTATTCCATGAAGCACAATTAGCAAGTTAGGCATTTAACTTTAAAAAGTTTCGGTGAGTAAATCTAACATTCATCTTTTGTTCCACAGAGTATGACCTTTCTAACCCTGGTTTGTGGGATACCCTGAGGGCTGTACTATGAAATGAGTTTAATGGGTTAGCGAGGTGTGCTGAGTCTAAAGCCAGAGTTTGCCCTTCACGGAGGCGGCTCTCTTTTGACCCGGCTTCATCACCATGGTAACTTAGGCTGCAAACATAACATAAGTTTCGGCTTAAAATCGTCTTTTTTCCTGTTTGCTTCAGGTAATACGCCTATTAACCCTTCAAATTTGACATGGAATATCATCCACAAAATACAACAATAATAAGCCATAGCAGCTTCATCCCATTGTGAATGATATTTTTATGCTTGGTCTTTATTTGCTGCCAAGTTTACATGTATCCCTCATAAATAGGACGGTGTGAGTCCTAAATTCAGTTCCTGAGTATAATGTTTAATTACTAGAAATAAACTGGAAGATAAGCCACAATTTTCTGCCAACTTTCCTCTCTGGCCTTATTTGCAGCCACTGTAATAATTTTCTCCTCCCTTTGTTCCCCTCAAAGCTCTCCATAATGACAATTTGTTCCTCCTGAGTGAAGTAGGCGGCACGAGATTGGTTCATTTTGTGCAGAAGAGTCACGATGCACCAAATGCCCCTTTTAATGTGAATGTGCACAGAGCTCAGAGAGGAAAGCTGAGGCTCACAAAGCCAGTTGACAACCACTGTTGTGAACCAGTGCACCAGTTATCTCTGTTTGGGGCTTTAGGTTTTGTCGCAAAGAAAGAATGGCTCTGTTGAACTTTCTTCATAGTGCATCTTGCAACTTGCACCAAACGTGGAGGAGGACGACTGACTAGTTATTTACTTGATGGTGAACCAAAGCAAACCTTTGATAACCACATTTCTGAAATGAATTGAAAAGGATTTAATAGTCAGCTCATTTTCTTAGTTCTTAATATGACTATTAGACAAGTGACACTGGTTGTAGTGGTGCGATCACACGCGCACAAACACATTCCCTCATCCATCCTCATCTCTCATGCTTTACTCTCCTTTCTCTTGCCTGTCAACTGTGCAGTAACAAAGGCATGGACCACCTCCACTGCATGAAAATGAAGAACATGGTGCCTTTGTATGATCTGTTGCTGGAGATGTTAGACGCCCACATCATGCACAGCTCTAACCTGCCTCACCACCCTCCCCAGCAGGAGTCCGCAGGCCGCAGCGAGATTCCTCCACAGCACCACAGCTCTGGCAGCGGCTCCTCAAACAGTTGGACTCCCAGCGGCAATGGAGATGAACTCCAGTAGTCAGTGCCGTCGCCGTCAGCCGTCATATTTTCAAAATTGTGTGATTGGTCAAGATTGAATGGTTAAGAGAGAGTTGGCATGAGCAAAATCCCATGTCAAAGCTCATGCTTTGAAACATTGGATGTACTAATTCTGCCAACTTATGTGATCATATTTTCAAAATTTGCTGCCCTAGCCTGACCAGTAATCATTTAAATGTACAATTTACTGCTATGAAACTAGTAACAGCTAGTTTCGTAACAGAAAGAATCACACAGACTATCTACAAGTGGATGAAAGTGGGGCAGAAGATGCACCAAGCTTTGATCATCATGGCGATCATGTTAGGAGACAAAGTTTTCACCAACCCTGAGATGTTCCCTGAGCTAATAAAGCAACACTTAGACTGTAATGTCAGAGACCGACAGTAACTGAAGACACAAGGCGAATAGGAACTGCATTCTGGCTTTTGGAGGACATCAGGATGGCCAGCGCTCTCACACTGTATTTGTGGCATCTGAGTAGTTGTTCACTTTAAAGTGTTTGATTTGTGAACTAACCCATAGCTGTTGCAGCAGCTCGCTGATGTCAAAGTGTCACTTGCTATAGAGTACAACAGGTGGTGACGGCTCCTGGCACCAAACACCAGCCAGTGACACGAGGCCAGTTCAGCGCCCTGTTTTTCACCAGTAGATGTCAGGCCAAACACAGACTTGGCTGGTTTCTGCAAGATGCTGCCTTGATTGAATTTGTTCCAGTCAAAAACAGCGCCGAAATGAACCATGTCTGTTGAATTATGTTAAGGTGGTGGGGTTTCACGTTAAAAACACATCAGTTTTTTACAGCTGCTGTTGCCCAAGAATGATGGAGCTCCCACATGGCCACCAAGAGGGCCGCTTTTCATCACCTGAACACCCTGAATGTCTTGCTGAGCCACTTGTCTCTGTCCAGTCCTGGCTTTATTGTCTAGGTTGGTGTGTGTTTTCTGTGGAGAAACCTAACCATTGTTACTCTAAGACTCTCTTGCACTCTTACGCCTGTCTGTTCTGTTTGCTGAAAGGAAAGCAGAAGAGAAGCTTATTTTTGTATGGTAGTACTTGCCAGCTATCGTGTGCACAGCTTTGACAATCATGACCTTGCACTGCCAGATTTGACACTCATGCACCAAACATGAACATATGAAATGTAGAGCTAGAAAATAACTTCTCAACTCAGTTCAGTTGTTGGCCTTGTCTTGTCCTTTTCCTCTGCTCACACTTTATATGACTGTGTACAGTATCACCAACTGTATGATCCCAGTGTGTAATTAGGGTGTATCTAGGAAGGATAGCCATACCTTTTCATTGCTGGTGATATCTTTTATTAATGATGTGTAATTTCTCAAGTAAAATTTGCTGACTACAAGGATTGTTGGGTGTCATTGTGTCAAGTTGTGTTACTGTAAACATTATCTCCGTTGGTTTGCTCTCCATCATGGATCACAGCGAGAGGAATCTCCCGTCTGCTCTTCAGGTTTCAAGCAAGGCGATATTACATTATCATTCTTATCGCTTCTTATTACGTTATCATTCTGGTAGCTCTGCAGCTCTGCAGTTACAGTGCTTTTGTTCATCACTTCTTATCTCATACAGTTTCTATCTGCCTTTCCTCTCACTGTCTGGTTTAAAACACCAAATGAAGCAGAAATGCTGTATTCTTAATATTCTTTTAAAAAGGCTATGGTGAGTACATTGTCCTCACTGCTATCCTCACTGTAAAAAAACACATCAGCAAATACACCAACACAAATAGTTACAGTCTAAATGTCTTTTTTTAAGGTAAGTGTGCCGTCCTACATTCTTTAATGATTAAAATACAGAGTGATAATTGACCCAAATAAATAAATATATAAACCAAACCAAAAAAAACGTAATAGACAGAAACATGCATGACGTAACGAAGGTCATGCTGTCAACAGTGTTTTTGATCCCTCATGTTGGCCTTGGGTCAGTTTTCAAACATTAACATCAGAAATATGGGTTTTCATTCATCAAATTGCCTCAAAATAGTGTGGATGAGCCCACACGATGATATTCATAAAAACTGAATTGAATGTGTGTTTTTATAAAAATTTAATGAGTATGTGGTCTGACCCATCCCAAGGTGGTGTAATGGGTTACACTAGTGTAGGCGGTGAACACACACACACACACACACACACAGTCACGTGTGTAAAGAGGTGTAAAACCTGTGGTATTGAGTTGGAATGAAGTTGGATAAAAAGGTGATAATTTAAACTCTACGCTCTGGAAGCTTCCTGTTGTCCGCCGGTCGGACCACCAACATCACTCCCACAGGAGGACAACGTGAGGCATAAATGATGATTTGTTGCTTCAGCTGCTCAATTTTTTTCCCCTCAATACATTAAGTTAAGCATTTTTTCCCCAACATATTGCATGTAGTGTTTTCCTGAGCTCTTTAAGTGCAGCTCAGTTACAGGGGCTGCTTTGATTACCTGAAATGGTGATTAGATTAGATTAGATTAGCTGTTTGGTTGGGATTTGGTGTTCCCTAAACGTCCTTTTCGTTTCGCATATTTGACGACGTCCTCTCAGAGTAGAGTTGAAATCACAGACATATTTAGACTAAGTTCATGTGTTCATTGTGACTTGAGACAGAAAGAAAAAAAATATCTTCAGAGAATTCAGTAAGACAAACAGTGTTTATTGCCAGAAAATAAGGGACATAAATACACTGTTTGATTTTATAAATAAGCATTATAATATTACATTTTGTACATAAAACCCATCTTCCTAAAAACTAAAGTGTTTCGTCAACAGTGCACTGGGAAACATGGAAATGTCTGTTCACAATCTACTCATGACACAGCATGCCTTACAAAATATACATGTACAGGTTTGTGTATAAAACTACTGTTTCTTTATACTGGTGTCCTTTCAGGGCTTCCATCTTATTTCAAGCAGCATGTTGGCTGGCATTAACCTCTGGCTAATATTGTGAAAAATACATTTTTTCAAACTGAATTTGATATAAAAATAGTTCAAATGTGCACTTCTGGTTTGCGCTTGAGAAAATGAAATGTCAGTGATACATTTATCTTGAAAACAAACTTGATTAGGACTGTGGCAAAAAAGAAAAAAATGAAATCTTTGAAAACAGACATCGAATTATAAATTTTGCACAATAATAATTTGTTGTTTTTTTTGCAGACAATGGATAGAGGAGCTCTGGACGAAAGAAAATTGATATTATCTGATCTCATGTGTATTACTTGGGGGAAATATGTATGTGTTTCGTTGTGCGCATTATAAATATGCAAATGTTTTTCCAAGTGTGTGAGGTCAGGTGGGCGGTGGGCCGTTGGTATAGCGTAACATGGGGTAGAAGGACCGAGCAAAGTTGTTGGTCACGGTGCAGCTGGGGTCGCTCTCTGACATGGGGATCAAGCAGGGGAGCAGCAGGAGGAGCAGCAGCAGGAGGTGAAGAGGGAAGGCAGCACGCAGGACCCTGTAGAAAAAGGAGCGAGGCGGGGATGGCTCCCTGTTCTCCCTGCAGGCCAATGAAAGAGAGACGTTAGGGGAAGATTTCAGGAAGCTGGACAACTGGGAAACTTACTTGTTAAAGGGCCACTCCAGGGATTTTGTGTTTGTAGCCTCATGTCAGCAAAATGCATGTAAACCTCTAATTTCTGCTAATCTGTTCCCAAAGCAAGCAGTCGTATTTCACAACTCTGATATCATTTTTCCTACTTTATTATCCAGCCATTGGTTTCTCCTCATTCCACTATGATACGTAAATTAACCTTCTGAGACTTCAAACTTTCTTCACACCAGTCTTTCATTTTATTCATTCTTGATAAAGTCATCTACATTTGTTTTCCTAAAAGCAGAGGCACTGTTGTGTTATGAGGACTTGAAATTGGGCGGAGTGAGATTTTGATTTTATGTAGTGAAATCTTTAGTTCCCCTGTATGAAAATAAAATGGTTTGCTGTAATGTAAAATGTGGGTAAATTGTAGTAAATGGGTCAAACATTCAAAATCACTTGCATGCTCCTTTTAAGTTATGAGAGTATACACTAAAGCCATCCTGGGGTTCCCCGTAGATCCTTAGCTCTAATGATCCATGCGAACATTTACGTTATTCTGAGCTTTTCATTGCATTCGTTATGTGAGTTGTATATTTATTCTTGTAAAAATTGAATGTTATTAACTCAATATAGCTGATGTAGCCAGGTTTATTTCTGGAACTATTTCTTTTAAGCAACCATGTATTCATCCACCGGGCATTGATTTTTTTTTAGCTGTCTACACCACTTTCACTTCCTACGGAAAGAAGGAATGTAGTCCCTGCTGGTTTAAAACTGCACATTATTTCTGTATCATATTGGACGCACTGACACTTTGTTGCATACCTTTTAGTGCCAGGGCTTGTCTGTGAGTGTGCTCCCTCCTGAGAGGAATACAAAGAGGCACTCTGGCCTTGATCGGCTCCTTCAGAGGAAGATGAGGACGCAGATTCACCAGCCTGCATTAGAGACAAAAATTTCACGCTAAGTCACCATTTCTCACATAATCAAATCAACATCCCTGGCATTTGCTAATAACATTTTCTTGAGCTTTCCAAAATTTACAATTCTTGCACCTCTTGTCTCACACTGAAATAAAATTTCAATCAAAAATGATCACCAGTCACAAGAAATTTCATGGCTTGTATTCAAATTGAAATTACGTCAATTGCCCCCACAATTTCAGAACGTTACAGTATGACGTTACCAGGCGTTGTTGCAGGGTGCCGAGGTCCTGGCCGACCTGCCTCAGCAGCAGCTTCAGTTTGTTTCCCGTCACGTGGAGCTTCTCCTGGGCCTCGCCGCTCTCCTCCGACCCCTCCTCAGGCTGCAGCTGAGACCACAGAGCCTGCAGGGAGGCCAGCTGAGCCTGCCTGCCCTGCAGCTCCTTCTCAAGAGCCTGCGGACACAGAGGAGCGGACACGGCGAAGGTGACAATCAGTATCCTGCCAACAGGTTTGAATCCAAGGTGTGCCAAGCTTGAGAGAAAGGCGATGACAGTGATGATGAATGCAGATGTAATTCCCTATGATTTGTGCCTTTATTGTTGCTTTCAGCTTGCAGTTTAGTAAAGTTATCTCAATTTTTTAAAAACATTTTATTGTGCCTACTCTTATTGTGATGGCCGACTGGCAGATTTGGACATAAATACACATGCAATGCTTTTCAAAATGTACACATTCACTGGAAAAAAAGAAGAAAACTACTTCAACTTACATTATGTTTTTACATAACCTAAGTTGAAGAAGTTTTCTTAACATACTTGCTTTTAGAGATACATGACATTGGATTTTACGGCAATATCCAATATGTCATTATCAATTTTAAAGCCTTTATCAGCCAATACCGATGCCATGCCAACATTATCATGCATCCTTAGATAAAATTATAAAAAAAAAATTATACTTGTTGCAGAATACTATACTGGCTGACTACGACTACCTGAACTGATTCTAAAGTGACAGATTGAACAGATTCCATTTTTTATTCTTCCTCTTACTGTTGAAGATATTGGGTCTAAATGCAATTTCAGAGGATTTTCCAGTCTGACAACAATACAGCTCTTTGGGGAACATGGATTCAATTCAGCATAAAATTGGCCAAATCTAATGATATTGTGTAATGGCACATGATATCCAGCAGCTTTAATCCTAAAACATCAGTACTGTCACCTAACATTGCAACAATATAGTAAATCTATCTATCATTAAAGTACAATTTCTTTTTCACAAACGACTAAAAACTCCACAGTGGGACTTACAGTGAGTGTGTTGCGGTGCTGGCGCAGTGCTCTGACCGGGGTGTCTGGGTGGCTGATGTCCACGGCGTAGCGTCTGCTCTCTGCATGAGCCAGCCACAGCAGCAGAGAGTGCAGTGTCTCATGGAACTCCTGCAGGGTCAAGGGGTTAAAGGTCATTGTTCAAATTTGTACGCAATACCAACAATCATAACCTCATTCTCTATCTAGTACAGCAATGCTTAAAGGTGGCCTCTGTTACATTTTCTCTGAATTTACCAGAAAGGCCAACAGATTTTGTGGGCCAAAGGAGAGCCAACAGACTCTCAATGTACGGTGGTAAATCATTATTTCCTTGCCTGATTTTAAAAATAGAGGAAAACAGAAAACAAAATGTAGGAAAAGTTCAGAAAACTGAAATATTTCATTTTGAAAAATCAAAACAGATGCTGATAATAACCACTGGCACTAGGTTTAAGACACTGCAGTTATTTTATAACTAAGTGTTGTAATTTCACCCTTTGCCTCAGCCTTTCTCATCTACTTCTACTTCAGTTATTGACTTCCTGTTCCTCTGCTTTCAACAATTGAGTTTTCTCTGAATTTTAAAGGTGTTGAGTGTCTTTTTTCTCTACTCAAGAAAAAAGGGTGAAGAGAGAACGACGCCCTGGTTGCTACAAGTTGTTAAAACTACAAAACAGGAGACAAAGAGATGCCACTATGGCATGATTGTGGTGTGTGATCCTCACTCGTGTGTTCACATCAGGTATGGATAAATAAAGAGGGTTACACTCAACAAACTTAGAAGTTTCTTTTCTCTTTTCTTTTCTATTGCATCAAGCGGTCTTGTCCTTTAAAACCCCATCTTACCTGGCAGCGCATAAGTGTCTTCCTCAGGCTGCTCTCACACTCCTGGAGGCTGGTGCTTGCTCGGCTCCAGCCATGGTTCATGTGGCTCAGGCTCTCTTGAAGTTCTGGGGCTTCCTGAGCACCCAGATTGACTGACAGCATGGCCGACTTGTAGCGAGCAAACATCTTTTGCATCTCCTGTAAGAGCAGCTCTCATGAATATCTATGTGTTCATGCAACATGCACAGTATGTACAGACAACAGACACTGAAAATGATCATGGAGCCGACACAGATCTCACATTTGGCTTGACTCAGAAAGGTCAGTGGCTACATTTAGTTGTGCTAATCTCACTTTTGTATGAGTTTATCTACAGATGTTACACTGTATGTATTATATTATCAAGTAGCATCCAACTCTAGTGAAAAATTAAGTGATTTTTGTTTTTTCAGTTGAAACACTACTAGACCAAAGTCGCACTCCTTTGGTGCAAAAGCATCACCGACCAGCCATCATGTTACAGTATTTTCAGAATTGATCTACAAATTAAACATTTAATATCACTGTCATGAAGTTACATAGCTTTAATAATGCTGTGACCAATAACCTAAATCACAAGATAATACTTGAGAAAGTCAAAAAGCAATCTAACCAGTGACTGAGGACACTGCTACTAACACATCAAGACTGAATCTTTTTTTCCTTTCTGTCTGATCTGTTACCTTGAGCTGTTTGGCTCTCGTTGACATGTCCTCAATGCTGACTGCTTGGTCACACTGCTGGAGGCGCTCTAGTTCTGGGACCACAAGTTCCAACCAGGAAGTGATGTCGCTGAGGTCTGACGTGAGCTGCTGAGGCTCCCGAGGGCCAGCCTGCTGCTCACTCCTGGACTGAGCCTGGAGCAGCTCCCACCGCTCAATCACCCCTGAGAACAAGCACGCACACGTATTACTGTAAAAAGATCTGTTTGGACTGGTAAACATGAAACTTAAGACATTTGTACAACCATAACTTGAGTTTTCATACAGTTATGGGTCATTGAATTTTGCCATAATTTGGTCAATTTGGACCAGAACCTTGGTTTTCAAAAGCATATATTAATATTTTCAATTACTTATTTTTCATGCATTTTTGCTGGTCTCTATGTTCTAGCGGTGTTATTTTGTGAACATATACAATGTAATTCCTACTTTGTACATACTTTTCATTTCTATATTTCTTACTGCATTCTAGTTTTGTAGTCGTCCGCTGAGTTACCATTTAATTTGTAATGTAATTATTTATATTCTACCGGTAGTTTATACCACAGTTGTATCTTTTCTGCCATCGTGTTCACAAGCCTCACCTGACTGTTTGTCTGTGGCTGTCAGTCCTGTCAGACCGAGCTCCTCCTGCTGCTCCTCCTCATCCAGGATCAGTGAC
Organism: Myripristis jacobus; assembly: GCA_900302555.1. Lineage (NCBI taxonomy): Eukaryota > Metazoa > Chordata > Actinopteri > Holocentriformes > Holocentridae > Myripristis > Myripristis jacobus. The sequence continues at coordinate 12,319 of OMLB01054880.1, forward strand.
ACTCTTTTGATGTTCTCAATGCTGCCGCTGCACTGAGACATGAGACGCAACTGGAGACACAACACACACACTGTTAGAGCTGCTGGAAACAGCCTTGCGCTCTCTGCCAGGGTAAGATCAGTGTTGCTGTTCTCCTTGTGTCCTTTGGGGGACGCCGTACTCACATAGCCCTGCTTCAGAGGGGTGCTGGTGAGGGTGGGCAGGGCCTCCGTGGGGCTTTCTGCGTCTAGCTGCAGCGGCTCGCTTTCTGGGTCTCCTGCTGATCGCCATCTTGGAGACTCATGAGTGGTCATGGACCTGCTGGGAACTGAAACACACACACACACACACACACACACACACACTGAGTACAGTGTACAGAGCAATGAGAAATCACACGCTGCCAAACTTCAATATCATTTCCCTGCAGACCGAGCTCCAAGCCCAAACAAGCAATGAAGCCACACAAGCATAAATCACCCCTCCTGAAAATGGAAGAACTTGTTGGCTATGGGGTGGTGTTTCCTTAATGTCATAATTTCTGTGGTTGGACAGCATAATAGAGAGAGGTTATGGCTCCAAGGCCCAGGATAGGAGAGCTACAGCTGGAAAGTGGATAGAGTATATTGGAGCTCCACCACAGGACGTGCATATTCAAGGTGCTATGTGTAGCATTTCTTAACATCTGTACATCATTGTCAGATAAACAGTCAATGTGACGATTATTAGCCTCTATCTCAGGCCACTGGATTGTTAATTATAGTGTTTCTAAAAAGTAAGGCCACATGTCCTATCAACCCTGATACAATGTGTGGTACACGTGTGTGAATGTAAATGTAAATACATGCGCAAATGCCAGAAATGTGTAAATACTCTAGATGTGAATGTGTGAATGCAAAAGCAATGCGGTCGGCAGGACCCTTAAATGCCATGCCCTTTTGCTCAACACCTGGCCAGCTGCCAGGGGTGAGGAGGGAGACGGGAGCTGTGGAGGAGGAAGAGGAAGGAGTGAAAATGTGATGTGGAAGGTCACGAGGAAGGATGGGGAGTCCAGGAAGAGAGGGATGTAAAAAGCAAGGAAAAACTGGAATGTGGGTGGGAAAAATGGCAGGAGGGAAGTGTAGAAGACGAAAGGGAGGAAGATAAGAGAGAAGATGTGGAAGACAAATATCATGAAAGAAGAGACTTGAATAAATGCATGGATCTCATCTTTTGGTCTAGTCACTAGACCAAAAGAAGCACTGTAGCAAAAAGTGAAAAAAGAAATAAGACAGAGAAAGATTTGATGATGATTTGGCAGAAGGAGAGATAAAAGGAAGGAAAATATAGAACGTAAGAGAATGTTAAAGTGACTGACTGAACAGAGCAACCGAAAGTATTTCTGAATGTGCATTGAATGCATCATTGATAATAACACCGTCAGTGACTGATTTTGTTTACTTACTACTCGTCATCTATGTGGAGTGAGTATGGCTTTTTCCTGTCATGCCAGTAGAGCAAATTGAATAAGAAAGGAGAGCATGGTGGTAAAATGAAATGGCCATTTTGCAGTGTAACTCCATATGCCATTTGCTTCATATTTAATGAGTTTTCCTAAAGTAATGGGCACTACTGGGTAAAGATGAAATTGACATGATGATATGTTTTCAATGTCCTGTTCACACTTTGTAACGCATTGGTTATAAATAACAAAAATTAATATTTCTTTCCAATTTTAGATCAATCAGTGAGATTTTATGGTGATTTGCATATTTTTCCATTGTCACATAATAGGAAGACTGGATGTATAAGTGGGGGTGGGGGGGAGTTATGTTTTATTTAAAGGGCTATTTAGGTAATCAACAAAGAAACATAAAATACCTGACACATAAACTTTGATAACAATTTTAATGATAATAATTTTGTGGAAGTTTAAACTGCAGGGGTCAAACTGAGCCCAAACATAAAAGATGTTCAAAAATGTGAACATAACAGGAGGGTTAACC
>OMLB01054881.1:2185-15257 GCA_900302555.1 Myripristis jacobus
CATACGAGCCACTTGTCACTGTACATAACATAATTCAGTCCTATTAGATGTCTTAAAAATGCACCAGCTGTGCGCGTAGACCGTACCTTCTGAGACGCAGTTAATTAAAGACAATGATTGGCCTTTTAACATGCATTTCAATATGGAATACCAGGACTAAAACTGGTATGCTTGCAATATTAATGTGACTAGGATAACAAATGAAGAAATTGCCTCGTGCATTCTTATGAGTGTTGTATTTTCCATCTTCATCTGCTTCAGCTCCATACCTTTATTGTATATGTGCATTTTTGTGTTATCAGCTAGAAACTGATTAACCAATATCAAACTCTGTGCAGTACATGATACGCATATATGAAATTTGCAGCTTTTACATGATTCCTGTCACTAGAGACTCACATTTAACTTCTGCCTGGATAATGACAACTCACTGCTTCTTTTCACTGAGCCCAACTGTGCAGCATGAAAGACTGTTGGAAAATACAAGGACATCACTCAAGGTTGTTCCAATAATGAAAGATTCCTCTTGTTAGGAGGAGGAATGGCACCTCCCTACTGAGTGGCTGAAACAAGGCTGAACAGTGACAGCCTGGGCCATAATAAACGTACAGTGTGTACACGAATCACACACACACACACACACACACACACACACACACACAGTTACGGACCATTACCCTGCCTTTGGTACAGTGAGAGGAGGAGACTGGCAGGTATTGATCCAAACCACTGAGCCCAGGCTGAAATACACACACAGAAACAGGAGGCGGGGAAGAGAAAGAGAGAACACACACTTCTATCTGCCACCTGTTCACCTCCATCCTGTCACTCATTTTAGTACTTTCTGTCCACCCCTCCCCTCCCCATTATGAGAACTAAGGTTTTGGGTTAATATGATATTTAAACAGGGTGACTTACTTTGACTTGAAAATTTATAAAACTCTGACTTGCTTCTAAGAACATAAAACAACTTACTATCGTGAAAACCACATATTTCCCAGCAGAATCCCTCTCTGAGGCTTTGGACTGTTTTTTTTTTTCTTTTTTTTTAAAATTTGTTCTTCATTTGCATCATTTCGCCACGCTATAATTAATGCAACAGTTGTTGTTCAATGTCTTGCAAATGATTCAGTGGGCAGTTTTACCCTCAAAACCTCTCAGAAATGCCTAAAGCAAACAAGGTTGTTTAAAATATACAGGCAACAGTGAGTTAATATGTAAAATATATCAGAGTTCTTTGGGCAGAAATGTCCCTACAAAAAGCGGTCTCTCATCCACCATGAAAGCACTAGAACTCCTGCAGTGTAATCCTGTCCCCAGGGTGTGACATTCTCGCAGCCTTGTTCTTGGCTTTGATCTTGGATGGATAAAAGAAGTAGGGGTCATTTAGTTGCACTACAGCCAGCTAATAACTAACTACTGTACTCATTCCTCCATCACCACAGAACCCTCCCGGTAATTTCCCTTCCTGTCCCCAACTAGCATTTTTTTCTATCTTCTCATTCCCTCTGAATTCTTTCTTATCACTTCCTCTATGCTCTTTCACTCCATCCAATCATTTTGTCTTTACTCCCCCATTCCTCTCTCCTCTCTCTTCCCCCTTCCTCTTTTTCAACCCCCCTTGTTCCATCTGTACCATGTTTCATTGCCTTTTCTTCCACTACTCCATTGTCTTCTCTGCTGCAAAGGCCATCACTCTCAATCCTATTTTTACTCTTGCTCTTTTCTACCTCTTCTTTCATCGATTCTTCTTTCTCCCTGCTCCCTTGCTATCATCACTCAAAGATGATGACAGGATTAAATCTTGCAGAAAGCATCAGCTGTCCTGGGTGGCGGTCTAACTTGGCACCTGATTGTATAACTCTGCAACAACACCATGGTAACCATGGTGTTATCCTAACAATTGCCCTGTTGGCTAGATTATTGTTGTTGGACATTTTTTATTGTCAGTGGATAGATCACATCGAGGGTGGTCACAACATAACTTTCCAAAGAGAATTTCTTGGTAAAAGACCTCAAACACTTAATATGGGATTTTCTGTTAGTATGTCATTGTCAAATTAATTGGGATCTCAGCAACTTTCTTATGGAACAAGTCCTGATTTCCCCCATTTGATGCTTTTAATATGCAACTCATCCACCAGAAGGAAAATGTAGGGAAATAAGCCTGAGAGCTCATAAAGAAGAATAAATGTTTGGAAATATAACTGGAGCCAAGAAAATAAAGTTGACTGCCATGCTCTTGGGCAAGCATTAGAAAGCATCATTATGACCAATTTTACAGGCATATACTAATCAGCCATGCAACATGCTGATAGGATAAGTTAGATGCTGATAAATGATGGGGCTTTGATGAGAAGCACACACATCTCTCAATCTTTTCTGAATAACACTCAATCAACAGTGGGTGTGTTTCATTCTGAGCGCTAATAATGAGCTTTTCTGTCAGTCTCTGAAATACCATAAACCCAGCCAACTGCCCACGCATCCCTCTCTGACACTTACTTCTCCACTCCCTGTCTGATTGCTACTAATCATCACAAAAGAATGTGCTCTGTGTGCTGTCACAAAGACATTTTCCACTCCATTGTAAATGCAGAGCAAGATGTGACTTACAGGTGCTTATGTGTTTTCCAAATAAGAGCCTTACACAGGCTTCTCAGGCATCCTGACAAACCAGCATAACCAAATAATAATACCCCCTCCAAAACACACACACACACACACACATACATACATATTTGCCCTCACCCTACATTGCCCCCCTCTGTACCATAATAGCCACATAATTTGAGAATGGATAGCAGGGATATGTCCAACTGTGATGTAACCACGGCAACAGGGCACTTGCCATTATGCTATGTGCCAAAAGGTGAGAAAAATGGAGGTATATGTGACAATGTGACAAGGTTTTTTTTTTATGTGACAGCTGGCATTGTAATCGAAGAACACATTTTAACACAACATATACGTTGGACACTCTAAAGCAATAAAAATTTAAAATCCAGCATTAAGTATGGCTGTGCCAAATTGTCCCTGTACATTTGTGTTTCTTACTCTGCTTATATGCCATGAGTGCACCACACTTAGTGGGTTTTGACTCGTCTTTCCTGCAGCCAGCTCTCCTGCCTCTGTAGATACAGCTGTAAATCTGCTGCTGTGCCCTGATCTGCTCTGCTGGGCTGGAGTCAGATGTCCATAGATTGCAGGGCTCAAATAGGTTTAATCTGTGGTAACTGAGTGTGTGTGTGTGTGTGTGTGTGTGTGTGTGTGTGTGTGTGTGTGTGTGTGTGTACACATCTGCACACGTGTCTCTGTTTACATCTCTTGAAACCAAAGGGGACAATACAAAAGTTGGCATCTTTTTCTCTTACCCAATCCAAAGCAATATTCCGCAAGTGTACAGCGTTTCAATGCTGTTGTTGTTTGGGCTCCATACATAATATAAAAACACCTGCCATGACTTTCTCTCACATACTCTAATAGGTCTGTCTCATGGGGCAGCAGGGTACAATGAATTATTCATGGCTAGTGGCCTAAATGATGTGCAAAAGCGTATGTGTGTGTGTGGGAATGTGTCAGGCAGTACAGGGAAGATAGGAGTGTTCTTGTGTGTATTTAAGATTGAGGCTCCTGATTTGGTGAAAGCTAATTTGGCAGGCAGAGAGGAACTTACTGACAGTGATAGATATGTAAATATAAATATTGATCTGTGTCAGTTTTAGCCATCATTACCTACTATGCACACACTGGACAAAATAACTAATGCACTGGGGGTGAACTGGTCCGTACAATGACAGTGTCAAGTCAACCAGTCCATAACTTGGTCAGTCAGTGCACTGGAAGAGCTGGCTAAAGCAAAGCTCTGGAGAGGTGAAATTGAGACACAGAACCTGAATATGGCAATGCTATATTTATAGCACTGCATATTCAGGTTACGTTTTGTCAGAAAGTTTTTCGTTCAACCCCTCCAGGGTGCCATGAAAAAGATTTTTGGCAGTTCTGCATGTCTATCTTCTGTGACTCAAGAGAAATAAAACTGAGATCTTTTGTCTCAAGTAGAGAGAGGAGTTGTGTTGCTGTGGCCTCTGATGAAAAAAAAACAACAACAAAAAAAAGCAAAAACAGAAAAATATCTTTGCCCTCCAATTTCAATGACTAAGAAAAATGTGAAACTGTAAGCTGTCGCACAACAGGCTGTAACACTGTCATTCTGGGTGACAGCCACTGTCTAGACATGCAGCATGGGGTATGCATGTATGTGTGTGTCTGTGTATGCGTATACAGTATGTGAGACAGAAAATTATAAAAAAAAAAAAAAAAAAGAAGAGTCGAGTGTGTGCAAAGTGAGATAAAATATAATGTAGGCAGGTGTTGAAATACACTCAGCATAAACACTATTAGAGACAATCACTCTTTTTCTGATGATGGGGTGAATCCAGGTAAAAGCTATTATCTATTACTGTTTTTCATTATTAAAGGAGTAGTTCATCCAAAAATGAAAATTTTGTCTACTTCCCTTTCGTCTCCTCACCTGAAACACAGGTTACTTGTCACTTTCAAAATACTGGCATGAAGAAACAGTACAAGAACTTTGTAATTCTACATAATAGGCTATGTTTCAAATGGAAACTAGTGCATCTCTTAGCACATGTGAGCGACAGAGGTCCTTGAGGTGCAGTTACAGTCCATCTTGCTGGCTGTACTGTGGGTTGAGGTAGATGATAAAGTGAGAGAAGCCCTCACCCTCAACAACTACTGTTGATGGTCCCGGTAAAAATGAGGCAAAGGTCATTTGTTGTGTGTCCTTTGCCTTGGCATGATGGACTGGCTGCTTGTTTTTTATGTGTTGCAACATGTTGCTGGTGCTGCCACTGTATTTGAGTACTGTATTGCACAGTTTACAACAAGCGTCTTTGTCTTTTTTTCCTTGTAAAATGATCCTAAACAAAGCTTCTTGTTCTCATCATTCTGGCTTAGCTGTGTCTTGGCAGAAGGCCAGGAATGATCTACATACTAAGCCTACATAACGTAGACCTCGCTTAGCTTAAATCTCACGTGTTCACTTTACTGAAAAATTTTACACATTCACTCTATAAACTGAACACAAATATTATTTTGCTAATTAAAGCTAATTCATCATTTATACCATTTTGAATATGTTGTTAATATGACAACTGGATATTTTCATCCCTATTGTAAATATATGTTCTTTCCACAGAGGTTGTGATTGTTTGACTTTGGAATCATGGTGAATGAGCTGTATGGAGAAATTTTTTCATCATTTTTGCCCTTTTTGTAACTCTAAAAAGCACATCCCAAATGAAATGTTGTTTCTGGACAACGCTGCGATGGAACTGCAGGGGGTGAGTTAGATAATGGCATAATGTTCATTTGTGGGTGAATTCCTTTAAATGTATTCAGATATACAGAAGAACATGAGATAGATGGGAATTGTTAAAGGAATTGCAGTTCAAAATCCTGATATGTTGCACATTCAATGTATATTGAGTGTTGGGTTCGTATATGCATGTGTGCTTATCCCTTTCTCTGTCTATGTGCTGAACAGAGATGATAATGTCAGGTATAATCCCCTTCAGAGCAAAACTGAGGGGACAAACATTCTTGCTCACTTCATTCATTGGCCCTGGTGACGGTAAAGCCTTGGCAACCTAATTAACGGTGAAGGCTGTCAGTTTTGTAATCTCCACAGCCTCATAAAACAGCTGCCATGTCCTGACAGAGATTTAAAGGGAGCCAGAAGGAAGAAATGTGCACAAATGTAAAAAGAGAATGAGACAGTCAGTCTGTGTGTCCCTAAGTGGTGAGTGTGTATAACATCGCCTGTGATGTGTTCATGTTCATGTCTGTATAAATGTTTCCTTTGTGTTTTTTGCACTTCAAGACAGACCTAACTGTGAGGCACTGACAAATGAGCAACTACATTTAGAGACTCCTCTCATCACCTGCAGTCCTGTCGTGGCTCCCTAGAGGCTACGATGCAACGTTGCACCACTGCAGAGAAACTACTTGGGTGGAAACATGCAACTTTAACGGCGAAATCCATGGTCTGATGTCCTCCACCTGTGTGTAATTAAGTGAAGGTCTAATATGAGGTATCAGCATAGTTTCTCCATCATGTCAACATAAAAAACACTCTCTTCTTAATCCAACTGAAATCAAGTGATTTTTAGAGGCACTTGGCCTTAGCTTAAATATTCTGTCCTCACACACACACACACACACACACACACACACACACACACAAACACAATGAGAAAAAAGCAAGCTTCCAATGCACTACCCAATCTGTTATTTTTTAAAGCTTCATGTTTGGAAGAATACTAATGGCACAGAGAGCAACTCCGACAAACTCTAATAAACTTCAAAGCACACTGGGATTGCATTATCGGCCCTGCATCCAAGAAGAGATGTTTCTTAGGAACATGATGTAGGAGATTCTTCAGCAGCACTGACTCAGTCACTCTGGCCAGGCTAAATGGAAGTCACTGTCAACACAGTTTGGATGACTAACTCTGAGGTGAACTTTTAAAAGGCCAGAAGAAGCTGGCAGAGTGCCTGGTGAACTGTCTCTGGTGATCAAGTAACACAGCCTGAAGATATTAACATTAGATAATCATATCTGGTAGGTCCAGAGAGGAAAGTGGATGGCATTATAAAACATGGTAGAATACGTAAGTGAGAAACCATGCCTGAAATCATACACAGGGGCAGAAAGCAGATCATTTTCATCCAACTCTATGCAGTTCCTGTCCTCTGACCAGCAATCCATAAGGGGCTGAAAAGGCTAGTCAAGAAATGCCCATGAAATTAAAGCCCCTGGAAAAACTGAGAGGAAACAGAGGTACTGACGAAGCAGCCCCATAAATGATGAAAAATGTCTCTAAATATTAGTTCACATGTGGGGAAAATCCTCTGAGGGAAAAAGCAAATATCCTATCTTATTTTTTGACTGTAATACAGTTTCCTGGTGACTGATGCTAAGAGTTAGAGGTCAGGGCTTAAACCACATCTAAGTTATAATTAGCCGTAAAACTCCTCTGTTGGTGACAGCACTATGACCAACCCAATTAGCTTCTGCAAGAGCCAGGGGAGAAGGAAGCTAATGGTGTGGTGATCCACGACAAGTGTTAGATTTAAGAGTCTGCCATGGCACCCACCTTCCTCCTGTCATCAGATGGAACTAACTTTATTATAAATCTTTTCTAACAAAAAAAAATGTTTTACATTTTTCCTCTGCAGGGCTGCAGCTACTTTGTTTAAATACACAGCTTCCCTCTTGCATCAGCTCAGAGAAAATTTGCCAGAAGAGGAGGCAGTGAAAGAAAACACACCATAATGAACTGTTGTGAATGCAATATTTGCCTTTGAAATACTACTCTGATGGTTGTCCTTGAGCTCTTGTTCAGGTGGAATAATCAGATGATTTTGTTTATGTGGCAAAATCCCTTTATCAGAACTTCACACACTCTGAGTGGTTAACCAACCAAAGAAAATAACCAAAATAGGCAGCGATACCTCCTATCCTCTGCTGACTTCTGTTGCTCAATTATTGGATGTTTCTCACTGATATATGAAAAAAAGACACCTTTCAGCTACAAGTCAAACTGTTTAGGGCATTGTGGGATACCTGTGCTTTGTTGCTGCCCTTGTATTTCAGTTCAACTAATCTGAAAGTAACTGGAATAATCTTCTTTAAAGGTTGGGTTCTTACCCATAAAGTGGTATTTTCTACTCCATACACGTGTAAAGATCCTCCAGGTTTGAGCCATCAACTCCTTCCCTTTCACATGAAGGAGCGCTTCAATGGGACTGTTCTTTTCCAAAATGTAACAAGTAGATCTGGTCCAGCAAACAACAGGATTTTGAGCAGCGATCCAAAGCTGGAAAAAAAAAGTTCTGAAAGATGCACAACAACACACATCAATGCTCTTTTCCAGCAATTATTATTGCCCTTATTCTTCACACCTAACAGGTGAAGACACATTCTCCCTGCCTCTCTGTTAATAAGTCACCAAGCTTCAAAAAATAGACTGTAATGGATTGATTTATAAAAATGAATATGAAAAAAATAAATTAAATAAAAAGATGAAGAAGTTAGTTACCTTGGCCCTTAATATTGGGTGTTTTCAGTCTTCGAATAAAAACTCTTGAGGGACTTGCTTAAATTGATTTGCGTGGAAGAGAGTGGAAGGTACTGCTCTGACAGGTTGTAGAACTCAACAAAGATATCAGGAAATGTGGTGCATTTTACAGCTCAATCTATTATCAGTTGTCCTTTCTGATGAGGGCCAAAGAATATTATGTTCCACTGCCGCTTGTATCCACTCACCTAAGCTGAGCTAATAAAATCACCAAAAGATTCAAACTCAATCTCTCTCTCTTTCTTGAAATCCCTCTCTGCTGGTATCAAAATCCACCCAGTACACAGTCTAACACTCCATATCCTATGATTATTTAAACAGATTTGAACATAATTTATATGTATTCAGCTTGATCTGCATACCAAAGGACCTAAGTTTTTAAATAATTATCATGCTTTTCAAAAATGAGACAAAATTCTAGGTGCTGGCCACAAATCAACCCTCCCCATCTCACAATCGTCTGAGGAAGACATAAAAGATCAATCACAAAGGCATCCAGACATCCGAGCTATGTAAATGAATATTGACTCAGATCTCTTTTGCTGCAAACCTCTCTCCACGGGCTTTTACTCACTGTTCATCTTCACACCACCAATTCCAGACATGAGTTATGTGGTGTGAGAGAGAGAGCAGGAGGAAACGCATACACAAGTGTGTGTGTGTGTGTGTGTGTGAGAGAGAGAGAGAGAGAGAGAGAGAGAGAGAAAGAGAGAGCGAGAGAGAGACAGTGTACAGAGCTGGAGAGCGGAGGGAGAAGCATGTGCAAACACCTCACACTCACACACTGTGGATATGCCTATCAGCTTGTTCATGCAGGTATATGTGCGTGTGTGTGTATATTTGTGTGTTGTGTGTGACGATCCATACTGGCTGTTCTTTTGGACTCATAAGCACTCATGCAGAGAGACTTTGACAAATGGGCTGTCTGCTGACTCTGTGGCAGTCAGTCTAGCACTGTACCATTTGACATCTGGCCCATTTCTAAATCTTCTAACATGACTGCAATGTCCTGGTCCCTTAATCATTCATAACCCCGGGGGTGCAGAAACTTTTCCCATTAGTAGGGAGTCGGCGATGGGTGGTTAAAAGTGGCTCTTGGTGAAAAATGCAATGTAATTTTCCTCTCTCTCATGTTTTAGAAAAAAAGGTTTGGGGATACATGGTACACACAGTATATATATATGTCCAAGCACATTATCTTTCTGTCTTTCATCATACAAACATACACTGTAAAGCGGGACACTGTGATCATGACTGCCTTATCTCACCACGGTAGATTTGACATCACTGAGGATGCAGTACGAGGACATACAAAACACAGGTCATACTAGAGGTCTCTTCTTATAAAGGGAAGGATGCCTTCTTCCAATTTTACTGGAAGTGTGCTACAGTTTTTGATGGCTGAGCACCCAGCTGATTAACTAGTAGCACCATTTTATTCCCCATTTCTATACTGGCCATATTTCTCAGAGTAGATGAGGCCTTCTTGTTCCAATGGCTGTTTTACTGTCAACAAAAGTGACCACCTCACCTTTTGTTTTGAAGGGAAGGAATAAAGCGAGCTTGAGTGGGTTTTACACTCACAGCTTCATGATAACACTGTATGAATAAAGAGAAGAGAAGAGAAGAGAAGAGAAGAGAAGAGAAGAGAAGAGAAGAGAACAGAAGAGAACAGAAGAGAACAGAAGAGAATCTCAAAGGCACATAGGCATAGTAGTTCTTCTGGGAGGGGAGAGAGTTAGTTTTTAAAAGGACCATAACAATGACATGTTTCTGCTAATCTTTGCCCAAAGATATCAGTATTCAAGAACTCCCTGATCATTTTTCCTAATTTTTATCCTGCTGCTGTTTTCCATTCATTCCACTGTGATATGAAAATTAACTTTCAGAGACTTCAAAAGTTCTTCATACCTTTATTCCATCACTGTAATGAAGCCTTCCACATTAGTTTTCCTAAAAGCAGCAACATGGTTGTATTTTGATTACTTGAAATTGGGCAGAGTGAAATGGTCTCTCAGCTGGAAAATGGTCCCCTAGGAAACGTTTTACACAGAGAATTATCAGTTTTACACGAAAATTATCTGTTCCATGGTTTATGAATGTTGATGATGAGTGTTTCAACCAAGAATATATTTTTGAAAATTTGAGGGATTTTGATTATATGTAGTGACATGATTTGCAAAATGATCAGATGTTGGTATATTGATGGAAATGGGCCAAACGTTCAATATCACTGGTAAGGCCCTTTACGTTTGTGCCCTCAAAACGGCCAAGATAGTCCAGTGACACAAACCAGGGTGACAGTGTCTCTCTGACCTCAAGAACCAGAGACTACTGGATGCCATCTTACCAACTAGTTACATGCATTCACCTCACATCCCAGGTGTAAATTAGGTCTTATTAGATGGCCAGAATGAAACCCTGCTATACTTGGAGTCCTGAGGACTGCAGTTGGGAACCACTGGCTTTAACGAAATCACCAATTACAAGGCTAATGGCTTTGGTACCACTTACAGCGAAATCATTTTGACCTTTCACATTATTCATGAAGCGAGGAAGGTGAGCAAGTGACATTTTAATAAAAAGAGACATGAGACAAATGAGTATTACTAAGTTCCTACTGGTTACTAAATCTCAGATTCATAACTGGGTAATGAGACATTGTAACCCTTAACTCTTTTAGAAATGGGTTGCCATAAAACCTCTGAACATCACAAGTGGGAAGTAGCAAGTTACAGCTACTTTGGTGCTTCTGAGAGGGATGCTTCTTTTTTGAGTTATCTCTAAAGCCTGCAGTTCCACTTGCAGTTAAACATGGTTTCTTCGCACAATTTCCACCTCTGCTTGAATATGTTGTTTTTAAACACAAAAACACTATGTAATATTGGATCTGTCAGATATATGACTATTTTGAACTTTGATCATATAATCTAAACCTTGAACTAAATTAATCAAGGCAAGGGGGCCATACAAGTTTGGTAGGATAATGGGTTACGTTCTGGTCAAAATGTAAAAAATGTAAAAAAAATAAATAAATAAATTCAGTCAGCATCTGTAATATTTATTGTAAATTGTTATTACATGCTATTTTAAAATAAAATACATTTTTCTATAACTGGAATATGATTCAATCAGAGTAACAGTGCCTCTACAACACATTTCAATACTCTTCGTGTCTCTGTTCAATTTTCAATTTCAGAGTATACACAGAGCGTGATTTTCTCTACATGGTGTTCAAGCTATTATCCTTCCCAAGGTATAGAGCCATGGACCTTGGAAAGCAAAACACTTTAACACTTTCAGAACAGCATACCTGAGAAAATGATTTTTTCATCCTCAGGGTGAACTTGCTAGCATCCTGTTGCCATGCCAACCAGAGGAGAGACTCAAGAAGGACCGAAGGTGTCACTTTAGGGCAATTAGAAACGCATTAGTTTGACTTTAGTGCCATCTTGTAGGTGAAATCCATATTACACTCACACTGCTGCTTATACTGAAGCAAAGAGGAGCTGTGGCTGCCGTTTCCATCGTTAAACCTGGAGATAAGCCTTATAATAGTATTAAAAACTGAATAAACCTTGTGGAAAAGGAAAAGTGAATTCTCATATAGTCCTCCTCCAGCACAGATGATGTTAGGCTAGCAGGCTCAGGGTGAAATCATGCATGTAAGAGCAGCCATATGACCTCACATTCTCTTAAACCCAGAGAAACGCATTGGATCACACTGATCCTTTAATAGTTCTTGTAGGTTTTATTGTTTGTAATGCACCCAGGGAAAAGCGATTACATAGGATGAGCACCTTAGAACATGGCATTTGAGGGCAGGGGTTTCCACATTCTCATGTCACAGCCTACCAAAATATATACACAGTTGACTAAAGCGGCCCATTTGAGAAAATTTTGTCTAAGTAATCCACTACTGAGATTTTTGTGATTGGCTGGGGAAGATATCAAATGTGGGTATAAAATATGGTAGAAACACCCTCATACTTTCCCTTTAAGTGTTGTCACCTCACCTATGCTTCAGTTCCTATTGGTTACTAAATCTTTGATGGCAGATTCATAACTGGATAATGAGACAAGACGCTCACCGGCATACTTTTACACCTAGAATTTTAACTTAAATATACTACTAAATGTTATATTTAAAAATCTGATATAACAGGAAAAAACACAGCAATCAAGAAAATTCTATGTGTCCTATGTCTTGCCCCACAATATATAGATTATGACACCTTTGAACAGGGTTAGTATGTTGTTTAGGTGTCCAGTTTTATTCGTTCTGCAAGTGAAATGGTTCTACATTTGACTCAAGTTCAAGTTTAATTCAGTTTCTGTATCACTGTTTATAGTCTCAAAGGGCTTTACAAGCTCTCAAGTTTACAACAAACAAACAGGAGAACACCCAGTGAATTAATCATCATAGCAGACAAGAAAAACCCCCAATTTTGTTAATAAGTTTAGGTAGACTGGGATTCAACTCAAAGTATATTACAATGTTTGACTGCTGCAGTCCGGTGTCAAGGGTCAGACTGCTGTTCTTTTTTTTTTATTATTCCTTCTTAAAACTACTCTAACACACATATTCAAATGCGAACCACAGTTTTAAAAGTATCAAACAGGTATGAAGATCAGTGTGTGTATGTTTGAGTACATACGCTCTACAGAGGGAACAAATTAAAGCATGTACTTTGGTGCCACCTACTGATATTTTTTATGCGTGCATGTATGTATGTGTGTATGTGAGTGTGTGTGTGTGTGTGAGTGTGTGTGTGTGTGTGTGTGTGTGTGTGTGTGTGTGTGTGTGTGTGTGTGTGTGTGTGTGTGTGTGATACACAGACAGCTCAGGGTGCAAATGGTTCTTGACAATCTTGGTCTTGACAAAGGCCAGGGAACCCGCAGAGAGA
>OMLB01054882.1:0-14560 GCA_900302555.1 Myripristis jacobus
TATTTACTGCATGGTAATGTTAAGATACAAAGCAACCAACTTATGGATTGAAAATGGAATTTGCAATATATCTCACCACCTACCAGAGTGCTTGTAAAAAATAAAACAAAGGTAAAATAAATTAAAGGTTTAAAAATGAAAAGGACCAGTGTGGACTGCGTGACCTACATTATCTTCGTAGTTGTAGTGTATTCTTTGTGGTTTGCTTTGCAGTCAAGAGCATGTAATCTGCTAAGATTAGGTGAGCCTTGTCCTGCATGGCAGTAGGCTGGTTATTTTGTGCTGAGACAAAATAAATAAACCCATGGTTACACCTCAGTGTTATCTCTGCAATCAGCTCCAGTATCTCATCATTACAAGTTCCTGTGTACCTGGGCAAGAAAGGGGTTGAACTAATACAACCACATAAAATTCATGGTCTATATAACAAAAATGAATGTGAAATGCAATTATTCCAAGTTGGATCAGAGCAGGGGATTAGAGCCTGCAGCGGTGGTGGAAAGTGCACACATCTGAATGAAACATTCAACAATACACTACATTTTGCTCACATACTCTGATAGACACTACCATTTATTTGTATAAAAATGTCACACTTTTTTTTTTTTTTTTTACAAAAAAAAGTCTATTTGAAACCCATTCCAACACCAGAGGCAGCAATATTTGACAACCAGGCTAATTTTAATTTAGAGGCATTACAGCGTTAGGGACTGTAGTTTCCAAATCCTACAACCGGTTGCAGGATAGTTAACACAGGGCCACAGGTTTGTTTTTTTTTGTTTTTTTTTTAGTATATGCATGCAGAAAGTATTAACAGTAAAGACATGAGGAAGTAAGATGTAGATGTGGATGTACACAAATTCACTCATTCATCCATCCATCCGTCCATCCATCCATCCAGCACATTGTCAGACTGCCCAGTCAGTCAGTAACTGAACTGCATGTGGCAGTAAGATCAAAGCAGCTCTCAATCCTGGTCCATTACTGTGATCATAAGCCAAATTGCATTTCTGTGCTGATGAGGACTATGATATAGTCTCTCTCTCTCTCTCTCTAACACACACACACACACACACACACACACCACAGCTGCAGGTTTATTTCTGGTGCAGGGCTTAGCACTCCTGGCTAAAGGCATGTCCAACCACAACTGCAAATTGATCCTCTGTCCTCGCCTAAGGCTTCAACATCATTCTCACCCTTGGCTCAACACATCTTTATTCCCTGCTATTGTTATTTGCCTCTCTCTAAAAGTAAAGGGCCTCTGTGAAAGGACTTCAGAGACCTACTAGACTGAAATAAAAGTTTTCTTTGTTTCCAGAGTGTGTTCCTTTGGAAATGTCTTTTCTTTGTCTTTTTTGTACAATATAGATGGTGTGTGTGTTAGTGTTACAACATAAGCATAATAAGAGGGAAAAGGAGGTCTTGCTGTTGCTTTGCTCCACTATCACCTTTGACATGACATCAACATCATAGTGTAGAAAATATAACAACAAAATATGGCAAAACCTCCCATGTTTACTTTTTGGAATTATACTCATTAATGGTCAAACTTGGGATTTGCACCAAGTCACATGGTTTCTCTCATTTTGCCACACATTGTCAACACAGAAGATTTTGACAAGTTTCATGGAAGTGTCTCCAGTAATAAAACAAGTTATAGGTCCCTGACAGTCTATATAAGCTTTTCCACAATTGTATACACATTCACTCAGTTCATTCATACAACAGCTTTAGAGTTGTGTTGTTAGCTGACACTTCCACAACAAAATCCAAACTTGATGTCCACCACCTCCATGTGAGGGACCTCTTATTAAATCTTAACCAGATCATTAAAGATGCAAGAAGTGCGTATTTTTCCAATTTAATTAACAAACACAAGTTTTGTACTATTAATCAGCTTTTAAATACTGTAACTCACATGCGCCCTTCCTCCAGCCCCAATGATATAATTCCCACTAAATTTCTGAAATCTGTCCTCCCCAGCTTAGCTCCCACCCTATTTTTCACCCCTTATCTACTGTTAATTTCTCTATCACATCTGGTTCTGTTCCCGACTACTTTAAAATTGCTTGTATTCAGCCTCTCCTCAAAAAACCCTCCCTCAATCCAGAAATTTTAGATAATTATAGACTGATCTCCAAACTTCCCAAAATACTTGAAAAAATTGCTGCAGACCAATTCCTGAACCTGATTGAAGGCCATAATATTTTTGATAAATTACAATCAGGCTTTCTTCATAAGCACAGCACTGAGACTGCACTACCAAGAGTGACCAATGACATCATGCAGGCTGTTAAATGTGAATTCTCTATACTTATTTTACTTGACCTAACTGCTGCCTTTGATATCGACCATGCCATCTTACTTGATAGGTTGGAACACTAGGTTGCCGTTAAACTCTTCTTTGAATAATAGCTATTTTAATGTCTGTATTAACAACTATGTGTCCTTGTCAATGCCCCTGCTGTGTGGAGTACCTCAGGGGTCTGTTTTTGGACCAATCCTCTTCTCATTATACATGCTCTCTCTGGGCCATCTGTTTAGCCGCTTTCAAAACATTTCATACCACTGTTATGCAGATGATACACAGATATATTTCTCAGGCAAAGCCAATAACCTGAATCAACTTTCTTCCCTGCACCTTCTGACTTCATCTTCTGACTGCACCTTCTCATTTGTAGCCCCCACCCTTTGGTATAAACTCTCACAACTGATTCGTCTTGCCGACTTCCTGGACTGTTTCAAGCGCCTTTTTAAAACTCATTTTTTTGCACAAGCCTTTTCACAGATATCCACTGAAGATCTTTGGATTGTCTCAGTGTCTATGTCTTTTCTGTGTGCCCTTTCATTATGTGTGTATATGAGTGTGTATGTATGTTTATATGTATGTGTGTGTGCATGTCTGTATATGCATCTATCTTTTTTAATGTATTGGTTTTTCTATGCATTGGTTTTTATCTTGCCGCATGTGTGAAGCACTTTGTAACTGTGTTTTAAAAAGTGCTGTATAAATAAAGCTTCACTTACTTACTTACAATATGAATTAGGTGAATGTGTGAACACTCAAGTTGTCAAGATGGACTTCTGGTCTCTCTGATATCGCATGAATGCAGTATTATGCAGTATTAATTTCTCAACTGCAAAGCGTATACAGATGCAGGGAAGTGGTATGATAATCCACCTTTATTTCCTATATCAGCTTCAGGCATGCAAAAGTACAGACAGGCAGGTGGAAGAATTTGGAAATTGCAGGAGCTATACCTATGTCTTCAGGGACTACAATTAGCGTCTTTTCAGCACGGGTGCAAAAAAACAAATAGAAAAAAGCACTCATTATGTGTCAACTAGATTTCAAATTTGAGTTGAATGTCTGAGCATCACTGGTTCGAAAGGAAAATGAACAATGTTCAAAATTGTGTTCCTATTTTGGTGCACAGTGAACACAGAACATAGAAGATAGAAGTATGTGTAATAACTGGGTTGTCCTTTTCAATAAAAGAAACAACAAGTGATGAAAAGCATTTCATATGCACCAGCCGCCCAGCCTCATTGTTGTGCGGATCAATCAGGGCTCTGATGTCGCTCTTGCCTCTCCTTTTGACATCCATAAACCGTTTTGACTTTTCATAACGAAACCGCACATCATCAGCAGCAAAATATGGCAAAAGTAAGATCTAAAGCGCAAACTTTGAGGGATCTCGCACTTTGTTAAATGTCCAGTGTTTACTTCCTGGAATTAAACCAATTAACGGTCATAAACACCAATTGCCCAAAGCCAGGCTTGGTGACTGGAACTGTATCTGTGGCCTGGAAACACTTATTGGTTTAACATTCTATCAGGAAGCAGGCAGTGGGAACTGTTGGGGCCTTCAATGATTTCAATGGCAGAACTCTGTCTAGAGAGATTGCTTTGGGACCAGGGATTGTGCATGTCTGTGTGTGTGTGTGCATGTGCATGTGTGTGTGTGTGCAGGCACTTAGCAGGCTATTGTGCTTATGGAGCCTAAGTGAAGGACTTTTATTTCTGTGAGCTGGAAGGCGGTGAGCGTGCAGTCACTGCCGCCAACACTGCCAACTCCATATCGCATGATTCAGTGAATGGGATTCATTAGGAACGGTCACACACACACACACACGAACTGGTGGCGTGCGACGAGACCTGCATACACCAGCCCGCCGTGATATCAATACCAGCTGTACACCCCAACACCCAGAGATGTCTCCAGTACAGGCAAAATTGTGTAAGGGCGCATGCACATGTGTGTGTGTGTGTGCGTGCGCGCGTGTGTGTGTGTGACACTGTCCATGCATGTGTGTGCGAAAAGTTTTATGTAAAGTTGAAGTATCCATTACATTTCATAAACAGTCAGCTTGTCTTTTGTTTTGTGTACTGTAATGCCCGTCAAGTGAGCACACACACCTGACAAGTCCTCGGTGCTGTTTATCTTTATGGTTTATCTGTTTGTTTGGGATTGGCTGTGATTGATACAGGACTAAATAAAGCACTCAAGTGTCTTCTGTCAACGTGAACTTGCATGTGCATGGTTCTGCAAACTGCAGAGGCGGTGTGTGTGTGTACGTGTGTGTGCATGTGCATATGCGTGTGTGTGTTTGCATACTGTACAGCATGAATACATGTGCATGCTGTACAGCCTCCTTGCAGCTCAGATAAAACCACACCTTACTGTTCCCACTGTTCTGAATCTCAGCTGAAAAATGATTTTTCAGGAGCAGCAATGTTCTCAGATCAAGGTCATCCTGAACACATTCCTGGACTTATGCAGGGTTGTGTGATTTCTCAATACACAAATAACTAGCAACACATTGTGGTAAAAACACAATCAGAGTTCCCAATCATTGTATTCATAATTCCATTAAAATTGTAGCTGTCCAGATGTCTGTAATGGCAGCAGACACCCTCCTCTGCAGCAAAGTAAGAGAAAATCAAGGAGGGCTCAAGAATTTTTCATTCAAATATAAACTTTGTTGAGGAAAATGGTACAGCATGCAATGCAACAGCACCAGTTATGCTGTATGTGTAATATTTTTAGCGAAATATGTATCATTTGACCTTATTTGCACTACAAAATGAAAACACTGTGTTGCATATATTTTATTCTTGATGACAGCTAAGGGTCTCACGGACCAGGAGCAAAATCTCACCCATCACATAAAGAAGATGAGAAGCCAGTGTGATGGAAATGTTTCACTGCCCTCACAAACTGGGGAAAGAAGTGAGGAAAAGAGTGCGAGAGAGAGATTTAATAAAGAGAGAAAGAGAAAACAAAAATGAGTCCTGAGACATAACAAAGAGCAGAGGATTGCAAGTGAGACTGAGAGAAAAGAGAAGAGTATGGGTAACGAGTAAAAGAAGGTATCAAAAATCGTATGAGTTGAGGCTCCCTCTTTCATATTTTCCTCGGAGACATGAATTCCAAACAAATTCTCTGCCACGGTGGGTGCCTGGGCCTGTCTAGGTCTGCTCCTAATGCCAGAAGGCCCTTCTGCAGGAATTAGCTGCTCATATTTTTTTAATACTTTTAGACCATGATGCAGGGGGTCTGGGATGTTAAAATTGAAAACAAGTCTGGAAAACAAAAAAAACAGTCCACATACACAAAGGTAAAAATACATGAGCATGTTTTGACATGCAGTATTTAAATTATCAGACTTGTACTAGACCTGTCTATATTTTTCTCATGATTGTTTTTCCAGCTGTTAAAATTGTATGCAGTGGTTAGTATGCTACTGTCTGACCATTAGGAAGGATGAAACAGTCAGTGGTTTAAATATCAGATTCTTAGTGTCAAACATAACAAAACAAACAAAGTCAGGATAGCCTGTCTATCAGTAGAGATGGTTATATAAAGTTGTATGTTAAAGAATGGTACTCATTTTTTAAGAAGAGTGTTTAATATGCATACGTTACATGCAATAAACAATGCTGCACGTAACAGTGCTAAGCTGAAGCATAAACAACTGTCATGCCACTTGCTCTTGAGCGAGTGTGCCATTCATAATAGAGACAAATTAGCCTCAGTAAATTATGTAATTACGAGGCTTCGGTGAGAATCTTGAAGAGAAACTGAGGAGGCCTTTGTGCAGCTGCCTCTGGTGAGTGTAAATAACACTGATGGGTCATGCACACGTTTACTGTACATACAGGTATGCACATACACACACACACACACACACACAAAACACGCGTAACATAAAACACACATAACATAAGCTGTTGCTTCAAAGTAAAACACACTGACACTTGAATATATACGCATAAAAATGTATATATGCTGATATGACATATGACCTAAGTGCTGACCTCCTGCCCAAGCATCTGCAATGCGTTAACTTCCAATTTGTTATTGGAAGTTAATACATTATAGTAATCATTGCAAGTCGGTCATTGTGAACAGTAGTCAGTGACACAATGAAGTAGTAAATGACAGGGAAGTTGAATTTTGCATGATACTCAAGATGCCATGATGAAATATTTTTTCCGTTGCTTCACGATTATATATCAAATGTCAATATTATCCTCTCCATTTCTGCCATTGCAGTTCTGTAGCACTTGGTTTCTGCAACAGTCATCAAGGAAGCCACTTTTATTCAGGCTCTTTTTTGTAATATCAGTCTGTTATGATCATGGGTCATTATTATGCGATGATTATCTATATTGAGTGTGTAATGCAGACTGTTTGTGACTTTGACAAACAGCCAGCTTTGTTGTAGTTTTGTTGGTATGCGTCATATCTGGTCAAATATGGACTCAATAAACATTGTTAAGACCTATACTGTATTAGGACAGCAGATATATCATATTTTTTGTCATGTATGTGCTACAAATATGACCTTATGTCATGTCTGGAGTGCATCTATGGCATATCTGTATGTGGTTGTATCTATCTACTGTATCTGAGATGACATGAGCTCTGGATTCTGGCAGTATAAATGGGTCCCACACTGGAGTTTGATATGCCCCGGACATGAAATCTCTGACTTTCATATTCGGAGAGTATCACTATGGATATCATCATATTTGGATCATATCTTGGAATATTTGGGCAATGATTCTTGGAGATTCTTGGGATTTTTTGCGCAATGGAATCAAGGGACAGGAAAGGAAGCTCCACTATCCTCCCCCCACCTCCACCACGACCACCATCACCACAAAGATTGGGTGTGATACAGCCTAAGAAAAGTACTTGAATACACGACAAGTATGAATGCAGCAAGTCTCATCCAACCTGAACACTGCAGGGAAGCTGAAGCTTTGTGAGTGAGGCAAATATTATTACAAATAGTGGACCTTGGGACTCACAGCGCTGTTGTTTGGCTTCAAACCATTTGAATTATGCAGTCTGGAGTAATTTCATGGTAATTTTTTTGCCCTTTTTTGAACTCTAAACCAACAGTCTCCATGACTCCAGTTGCTCTGGGGAAGGAAGACACGAAGTTGCACATTTGCTGTGTGTTACACTGACATGTATGCTTTATTACCAGCTGAGCATGAATCTTTGTATTGCATACCTGTACCAGGCAAGACATGTTTGCATGTTTGTATGTATGCATGTGTGCGTACCTGCCTGTATACCTGTGTGTGTGTGTGTGTGTGTGTGTGTGTGAGTGAGTGTGTGTGTGCATGTGTGCAGGCTCGCATGTGTCTATGTGAGACAGGGCCATATAGGTGGAACAAGATAAATTCCTCTTTTATGCTGTTTTTGACATGGTTGATAACCGGCTTAATTACTCAGCAACCACTGTACACCCCAGGGGAAGAGTCAATGTTTATTCTAGAGTGGTATTGTATTACACACACACACACAGTGGAGGAGTGGAGCAATAACATCCTTGCTTTGATTTCTATCAACCTCTCTCTGTAAGCTGGCTCACACTGCTAGTCCTGACCACTCTGAGATGAAGGCAAAAATAGCAATAACTACCCATTAACGACAAGGAACCAGAAAATGCCACAACCTTTTGGAGCGAACTGCAAGTAAAGGGTTTAATTGCAGAGAAGAGAATGCATGGATTCCGATGCAATGCAAGTTGTCATCCTTGTGTCGACATGTTCATTCATTCACACTTCTTGCAGTAACGGTATGAAATGGCAGCGTTTCAGTAATGTTGTGAAATCAACTAAAAACCTTGGATTCACCTACGAAAACACACATACACACACACAGACATGCACAAGCGCTTAACCTTAACCAAAGAGGAATGCACGTCAAACAAGTCATAATCATTACAAACTCTCACTGTGCCAGTGCCACATGAATGTATGTGTGTTTTTCCAGCCATGCTGAAGTGAGTGTCATTTATCCATCATCTCCCTCATCACATTCTGAATAAAATTATAATGAAGACACAGGGGGGCATTTTTATAAGCATTTTAAATTGCTCCATTACAAGTGTGCCAACAAATCTGCCAGTAAAAGATATTTGATGTGATATAGACATATTCTGCCCCCACCTCTCTCTTTCTCTCTCTCTCTCTCTCACACACACACACACACGCACACACATACTTAATCATGATCATACCAGCAGAGCACTCGATCTTATCTAAAATGCTTCACTCATGGTCTGACAAGGTATACAGTGTGCTTTCTCTCTCAAACACACATGCGCACACACAGCCACCATGCCTCTATATCATATGCTACAAAGTCAAGCCCACCTCTAAGCAAAGTCAGCCAGCGAACACACAACAAAACTACAGAAACCCTGTGAGGTTTACGTGTTTGAATAGTGGGAGAAAATAGCCTGGAGATATTTTTACAAAGTGGGGAGGAAGATGTTTCAGCCAGCTAGTTTGTGCTGCGGACCACCTACCTCCCTATGGCTGTGTTATCACTGTCCTATTTGCAAAGTGTTGCGAAACACATTTTAAGATTAGATTAAAGAAAATACCTCCATAAACTGAAGCTGCTATAGTTCATTAAGAGTCAATCTAGTGTTAAAATTAGTCAAAGACATAAAGTGATTGTCCACATTTGCATTCATTGTATTAGTGTCACTGTATCAACACAGTCTGTGAAGACAGTGAGGCATAGCCCTGCCCGAAAGTAACTAAACACTGGCGTAAATGAGAGATATAAAGTAAACGGAGGTCAGTGGAATCGCTGAGATCCACTCAACCCCTTTGTGAGAAATAGCATTAAAATTCAAAGCTATTCTGAAGGATTATCTTCATCATCTAGTGAGGTCTTTCTAAGCCCTATTAAGGCACTTTTATTTTGGCATTTACTGGTGCAAGTCAATGACAAACGACCATTAAGTAAGGGATCCAGGTAATTGAGGGCGAAGGCTTCAAAACAGTGAAGCACTTTGGCCTCACTTATAGACAGGCAGGAATTTATGATAAATTGCTAGTCTGTCTTATGCTGGTAGACTCTTGCCCTCCCTCTCTCTCTCTCTCTCTCTCTCTCTCTCTCTCACTCTCTCTCTCTTTTAAGCTCTCTCCTTCTGAGTAAGACCGATGGTGTGGTAATTTCAAATCAAACAAGGGGAAAATGTTCTCTACTTAAGGCCACATTCAACTACATGAGGTATCAATCCATAAAATGAACTGCTCTGTAAGTGTGAAGGCAAAAAGTGCCCTGGTGGATGACCACTGTGCATTAATATGGCATGCTGTTACTTAAACTTGATGGTCCATGACATTTTCTGAGTAAAAATGTACCTGTTTTTGCTTGAGATAAGATGCTCCCAGAACTGACAGTATTAAATTTTCCAGACTTCCAGGACTTCTTTCTAAATGGATTTACCTGCCCCTCTAAAGAGCACCTGTTGTATGAGCCACCAGAGCCATGCAGCGCTTCCTTCTACCATTGTAAATATGATGAAGTTTTCTTTACTCTACCTCTGATTCAGAGAGGGTAACAACTGTACATTAATTGATTTGACCAAACACTACCAGCCTCAGTGTCGCTTGTGCTGCAGCAACAAAGCAAAACTGGCATTTGCTTGATCGGTGATGGGCAACAAATGCACAAACCTTTACCTGCAGCCAACTTTTCCAATTCATATCAACAAAAGAAGATTTGTGTCCCATGGAAACCATTAGCAAACTTAAAAGGAACAGACTTCCAGGTGGTTGCATGGTTATAATATGAACACAATGTAATCCTAAAATCTGTTACGCAGCGGTTGCAAAATGGAGCAACTGAAGTCACTGTTCTTGAGATGTTCTTTATAATAGTGTGCACACCCTGTAGTCCTTTTATGAGGTATCATGTTAATGCCAATACCCCTGGTCTATCAGCCAGCCCTGAGACATTCTATTACCAAACAATGCTTAACTTTACCAAACAGGATTACAGACTGAGCCTGGTATGAGTTACAGACTGTTTATGGCACTGCAAAGCTTTGTCCCTGCAGGTTTTTTGTCTTAGGGACAAGCAAAGCTGAAATATCTATTTTACTGTTTTGCTGATTGTTTGTGATTCTGGGAAAAATAAAGTATGAATTGTCGATGGGTGCATGCAGTAGCATTGGCCACTTAAGTAAAACGTACAGAAGAAACTACATGTGATGGATGCACTTGGACCTTTTACATGCTTGCTCTGTTGCACTGCAGCTGCAGTGTTGCTCCACTCCATGGTGAATTATTTAGATAATTCACAATATAGATGCAAGGCTAGGCGGACTACCAATACAGATAATCATCTCAGGGACTGGTCCTTTCCATTCCAATATCTGGCATGTAGATTTGAAACTGATCCCATTTAATATTCATATTCTAATACAAAATTTTCATTTTTGATCAAATTGCCCTTTATACTTGAAGAAAGATGTAATATTTAAGATATACACACACTGATAAAATTACTTGAGAAGGTCAACAAGTTATTTTTCCACTTCATTTTGAGTGTAACAATAAGTGAGCACCGTACATCAGTATACATGTTTTCCAGCAATGAGACCCAAAATGGGTTTAATAATATGTGTGTGACGCATATTTGGCTTTCATAATGAATTAATATTGGATGTTCCCTGTTTGTTGACAAAATGCAGCACTGTCAGGACACAGATAAAGGTCCTCTGTGGTACCACTCAAAGCACAGACAGACAGCTCTCTATGAACCTAGTCATACAAGCAAAAAAAAAAAACCAAAAACCAACACAGTAATTGCTAAGGACCCAGCAGTGACCTGACATTAGCTATATTACAGACTTCAAAGAGCTGGAGGAAGATGTTAAGAGATCTTACGAGAGATGTTAAGGGAAAAGGCAATTTTAGAAGATCATTTTGAGCATGCACAATCTGATGAAGAGGAGAGAGTCAGTCAAGTGTGAATATGTCTGGTCTGAAATACAACAGCTGCCCTTGTCTTTTGGACTGCCATCAGACAGCGATCTGACCTCAAGTTGACGTAAGGCCGCCACTGCGGTCGTGAGGTCATGGGTTCAGATCCTAAGGTACTCAGGGCTGAAGAATGGGAGATGACACTTTTTAAAAGCATGGACCTTTTCTAACAACCACTAACAACACTACCAAAGCTTTTGGAAAGAGTGCCGGTGGGAACTGTGCTGACGACACTGGAAACAAGGGATGAGGGGGAAGTGAGTGCTAGTCCAAATCCCACATCTGCAATGACCTTTGGAGACAGTTTGGTCGCTTCCAAAAACTTATTTATTGTATTAACACCTGTGTTTAAATGTAGCTTGGTGTCCTATACAGACATCCTATTAATTCTGCCTCTATCTGCTTCAACATTATGAAGCACATATAAATGGGGCTCCATACTACATATACTTCTGAGGATAGATTTATTTTGCCTGCCACAAACTGACAAATTGATGTATAACAAATGTCAAAACCTCTCTTATCTAATGCGGAGGACATGCTCCAACACAATTACACCCAATTGTAGGCATTAACCACTTCTTGGCCCGCTTTACTTAAGACTGATTTACTGGTAATCTATAAGAAAGATGTCATGAAGACAGATGAGTGAGATAGTCTAATTTGGCCAGAATAGTAGAGTCAGAGTCAATAGACACCCATCTTGGGACACTCAGAAAACAGTTGTACAACACAAGTGACAAAAGCTACAACTCTATACTGTGTTTTGTGAAAGTATTAGTAACCACAGATTGTTATCAAACTACACTCAGATGTATGTTACATCATGACAGTCAAAGCCATGACAGAAAATACATGAACCATCATGTGCATACTCTCCGGAAGCCAGAAATGGAAGAAGGTTGGGCTTGGGGCCAGCAACCCCAATCCAGAAAAACTTCAACGCTACAGAAACATCGATGAAAACTTGGAGCAGCTTCTTCGATGGACTATGTTCCTCAGGGAACTTAAAGGTCTAAGTAAGTAAGTATCATGTGCATACTGAAAAAAACACAAGTTGACGGTAAAAAAGATACAACAAAAAGGTTATGTTTTTCCTTTTCGTGCCCACTCACCTTGTTGCAGTATTTTGCCAAAGTACTTGTTGTGGCTGGTGCAGTTCCATCGGCGGTACCTGAACTGGTACTGGCACTCCCTGACGCCCAGCCTGGCTCCTTTGGCCACCTCGCTGACAATCTCCGGCTGGGTCTGGCACAGCTCGTTCTGCTTCCCCACCAGACGCTTCGTCTTCCTGCAAATGCTGTTTGGGTCCATGACCAGTGGGCTGCCCACTGCCCTGAAAGAACAAGGCCAGTGTCACAACAGAATGGAACAAACAGTGTACAATAGAATAGACTATAGACACAACATGATACAATGTGATACGATACGAAACGATACGAAACGATACGATACGATACGATACGATACGATACGATACGATACGATACGATAAACTGTATCACCCATGGGGAAATTGTCTAGTGGTACAAAGGATACAAGAGATTTTAAAAAAAAACACACAAGGAAAACACAAACAACGGAGAAGAAAGGAGAAAAGAAAAGAAGAGAAGAGCTGGATAGTGCTGCCTTCTACATTGTTAGAACAGTGTAAAAAAATAATTATTTCCTTACTGTATGACTATACAATTATCACTCAGTAGCATGACTACAATAAAAAATTACCCACTACTGCAAAGCTCTTTTTGCTGAGCAACACCTGTTAAACTTCAGCTCACAGTAAACAATGTTGTCACACTGATCAGGCAGGGAAATTAGCACCAGCAGCAGAGTAAACGCTGGCTAGTTTTATCTAAGTTTGCCAGATTTACCCACCACTTTTCAGCCACAGTGACTGCGCCTGTAAGGCATATGGTTCTTGACCAGGCATGTGTTCAAAGCTTTGGGAGACAACATGGGGCCAAGTTTTCCAGAAGCATCTTGGTTCTGACATCATCTTAGCTTCCCAAGTCAGTCCTTTGGAATCAAACTGTGGCTGGAAGGACTACTTGGTCCTCACAAAGTTGGAAGTTGAAGAACACACAGAGAGACAGTTTACAGTTGATCTTAATGGTAAGTTACTTCTGGTAAACCAGAAAACAGGCTTTCCAGATGGCCGAGCCGCACCATAGATGGCAATGTAGTTAAGACCCCCATCACATAAACCACATGTATCCCTCAAATCAGCACAAAAAACTAAAATCTTGTCTCAAAGCACAGTGTAGACATCTTGAATGTCACCAAAAAACACGTGAATGTGTGTGTCCATTTCTAAGTCCGTTCAAGTGTCTGGCAAAATAAAGCAAGCACTCCTCAGGTAGTTCAAATATTTTAAACAACATTGATATATACAATTCTTGCATTTGATGAATATTGACCCTAGACCTTCTCAACAGCTTTGACAGATGAGTGTGTATAATAGGGATAAATAGTTTATTCCAACTCTTAATGGGAAAGAGGGGCTTGGCTCTGCTACGGGAAAGGACTGCCAGACTCTGTGGTCGCGTCAGTGGAACAGGAGAGCGGCTCTCCTCTCTTCTCTTCTATTTACTTGGTCTCTTCTTCATGTCTCTGTTCTTGATAGCAGAAATGATGATAATGATGGCTTTATGAGATGACTTCATGTCTCTTCTCTCCTTCTATATTTTCTATCTCTCTGCTTTAACAGTCCCCTGCTCATCACCTCTACTCACTCCGTTCAGCTTTTTCTGCCTTCCATTCCTCTCCACTGTTTCCTGCTCATATCCTCCCCTCTCATTTCCTCTTCTCTCTCGCTCACTTCTTCTCCACAGCTGACTTTAAGTCGCTGAATCTCCAGCTCAGAGGATGTGATCCGTAACGTCAGGTTTTACCATGAAATAGGAGTCAGAAGGGTATGTATGAGACAGAGAGGGAGGGGGAGAGAGAGAGAGAGAGAGAGAGAGAGAGAGAGAGAGAGATGGACTACCTCATAGGTTTTCATTCAGCCCTGTTCCTGTTAATCGCACCGCCTGATATCATTCATCTGCCTCGTGAGTTTGTTTTAAGAAGCCAAACAAGCACTCTTGCCAATCCCCTTTCCTGGCGGTCTGATACTAAGTAAGACTTTGCACACACACACACACACACACACACACACACACACACACAAACACACGTATATCTATATCTACATAGATATAGATATATAATATAATATAATATAGATATAGAAACACCCTCACATAC
>OMLB01054883.1:0-13657 GCA_900302555.1 Myripristis jacobus
TTATTAAACGGGCCCTCGATGTAATGTGCTTGTACTTTGGGATCCTTTATCAAAGAGTTAATATGTTAAATCCATGGTGTAGTCAACATTTCATAGCTTCTAGGTCTTTTGCATGTTATTGCTATCATTTTCAGATTTTGGTTTACAAAATGTGGTTATGGACATAATTCAAAGGCGGTGTCTTGATGGACACTGGTAGCAATCACACTTTCCCTGAGCATCCTCTTAGCTGCGTAGTGAAAATGAGGAATCTAACATATTTGTCCAGCTGTGCAGTGAAATGGATATATGGAGATACAGGGAGGGCCAACTAAGTATAAAATACCATGTTGAACTCGTAATTTTCACCACAGGGTTTAGAGTGGTGTAGAAGAGGACTGCAGCAGAGGCTTGAGAGCTCACAATCATCCACATGACATCGACTGGCTGGCTGCATGTGATGCCTTGAGCAAATCAAACTCCAGTCAAAGAGGAAGTGCTCTCCATTTAGCTCCAGCAGTTTCTTTTTTTTTTTTTTAAGTGTTCCTCTGCTCGTCATCCTGCTCCTTTGCCCGCATCACCAGCAGATGGCAGACATCCACAGTGTTTCTGTCAGCTGAGAGGCATGGATTTGATGGGGAGGGGGTGAAAGAGCTCAAACAACATTTAATTTCCTGCCTTCAAGATACAATCAGCAATCAACAAATGTGTATGTTCTTCAACAGTTTGACTTGCAAATGAAAAATAAACCTAGATTTCTTTTCTTTTTTTTTTTTCTTTTCCCGGGAATGTCCTTAACCCATCATGATTCAAAACACACATCTGCTCCAGTGTTTGTAACACCATAACCCCAATAAACCCAGGTGCAGTTTGTCTCACAGGAGACCCATTTTGTGTCAGAATGAGGTTAATTGAAATGGACTTGATCTGAGTCACAATTTAGAAATTAAATCAAAACAATTCATTGACCTTTATTAAATAATAGCCATTAATTACAGTAATCATTTAAACCTCTCAATGCAAAGATTAGTAACCTATAAAAAAAAAAAACACTGCTCAATTCTAGCTTAGCTAAAAAAAAAAAAATACAAACCTCTTACCACAAAACATGTATTACTAACATGTGGAGCTGCTACATTCTGTCATTCCAAAAATCAAAGCAGGAGACAATGATGCTCAAGGTGAAAAATTCATTTTTAATCCAGTGAATTATTGTGAAAAGTAACCAATAGTGGGGCGGTAATGCATCAACAGGGGGCGCCAACAATATCAGCTTTCTCCGGGCCTTTAAGTCGCTGTATGAGCCGTATATAGTTGTCACCTCTCCGTGTGCAATCAAAGCAGTCGGCGGGTGACAGGTTACATTCACTGTCACCCTTCAGCTCCTCCTCCCTGTCGTGCCTTATTCTCTAAATTAAGCTGTATCAGTGTCGACGGTGAACACCCCATTAATCAGCATCAACAGGTAATTAAGAACGTCAGTCGAACATGGCTAAGGGGAGGTAAAGAGCAACTATAAAGGCAGAATGAGACCGTAAAATACCCTTATGGATGGTTTCTGTTCCCTCTGGAGACACAGTCATATGAGCACACACAGGAAGTGCGGTGACAGGGCTGAGGAAGACACACCCTCGGCTCATCGTCTGCAAGAAACAAGAACTTCCTCAAAAGACATCACTATTAAAATATTCGCTTCACCCTAAATCTGTCTCCGAATGTGTGTTTCCATCACACACATCTTGTTTCGGTCCCTGAGTTGCTGGAGTCACTGTACAAAAACGGGGAGAGTGTGGCATACACTGTTGTACGAGAATGCCCTTGACACCAGAATAACTAATTACAGTATAACTTGTGTTTTCCATCGTGTAAATGAGCAAAGGTACAGATGGATTATGTGTTGCTACAAAAAGCTTTCATGGTTATAAATCCTCTGCATTTGACCTGGTGACCCTCTCTCCTTTTGTGGGCATGTAACCTCTGAGGCCTGGGATCGCAGATTTCCCTCCAGCCAGCTGAGATTAGAGGACCTGATCAATAGCCAGCTGTCATCGTTACGATCCCCAGGCCTCTGTCAGCGGGGGCGAGTGGGAGGAGGGAGTGGTTTGAAGCCTGAAGGTGTGCTGGTGTGGTGCGGATGGATACCCATTGGTCTGAACCTGACAGCTGCTGCAGCGGGAGGGAGAGGTGCTGCAGCACAGTCATGGCTCACATCCTGCCACAGGAAACTACAGAAAACCTCAATGGAAAACAACAAGGGCGTTATTTACAGAAAGAGTGGCATTGCCATTTTGGTGTTCAAGAGTGCTGATACAGCTTATTCTGTCACTTCCTGTCTTGCTGTTTTATTTTAACCCTAATCTTTTTATCCTGATGATGTATATTTTATTCTCCTCCAGAGTACAGCCCCATCTTCCCCATCTCCTCGCCAAGCCTTGATGTTTTCACTGAGTAAAGAAACTTTACAGTGCAGCCTTGCATATTTGTGGGAGGGCCGATGAGAGGCCCCTTTAACGAGGCTGAATGTGGTCACATCTTGTGGACTCATGTGAACTGCACCGATCCCCGCCTTGGCCCTGGTCCACGTGGACCCGGTGTTTGAGTTTGAGGACTGGTTGTCAAAGGCATTTTCACATTAAAGTGAGACAGCTGGGACAGGCAGGGAGGCTTTTAAAAGCAGAACTTTTGCTAAATTATTTCTGAGAATGCATAATACATGACGGCTGAGAGAGAGAGCAAAGGGAGGTGGGGGCTGAGAGAGTGGAATAGAAAGGGAGTGGGCTTTGCCATCACTCCAACCACTTGCTTTCAGACATTTACTGTCTTATTTAACAGCATGCATTGCATTTCTTCATCCCATTTCCTTGCTTTTGCTGTGTCACATGTCATAGCCCACATTTGCAGTTCTCATTCAAAGTAACAGGGCTACAGCTCTAACAGCAGTCACATGTCAGTAATGCATTCTCATTCATAAGACTCCCTGGCCCTTGCAGTTGGAGAAACAATCTTTTGGCAAAATCATACAGCATGCAGTATGTGTGTGTGTGTGTGTGTGTGTGTGTGTGTGTGTGTCAACATTAGAAAGAATGATTTTTTTCATTAGGTCATCAAAGTTTGTTTATTGACACACTGTTTTCAGAGTACAATCAAAGAGGATATAACAGTATATGGAGTCCAGCCTGGCCGTGCTGTGGCTCTGATTGATCTGGCATTTTCTGCACACACACTCTTCTGCATGCACGCTCGCTGATGCACATGACTCTTCTCATGCAAATTGTCTGTAATTTGATTTGCCCTCTCAGTGGGATATAAATGGGGTTGTATTAACCCTGCTTATTAGCTATGACTTGGCCGATGATATGAGATGCTGTGATGTTGAAGGTTGCACCCTTACTTTGGCCCGGACACAGCGACGTCAGCAGATACCCCTGATCACTAATGTCTCTCCGGCTGATTGTGAATGTGTGCATAAATGAATGGGACTAATACTCGTGGTCTTTTGGTGATGTTTGCTCCCAGTCATTGTTTTCAAATCAATACTTAAGAACAGGGGAGGTAGGGTAGAGGGAGAGCATCCTTGCATCATTGATGAGGAGTGAATCTGTGAAATGACACAACAGGTCTTCAGCTCTTACATTTCTTTAATGCACCTTTTATGGGGAAAAAAAATTTGAGGAAAAAATGTCTACTGCTTCACAAATGGAAATAACCATGACTATTGGTCCCATCTATGCTCATTTAAATTGGATGAACGACTAGCCTGAGTGATGCTTACAATTACACATGAGCCAATAACCAAAGCATCTCTCTCAAATCCCAAGGATTTCATTGGGTGCTGTGAGAAAATGCCTCATCGCTAATAATAATGAGCAGAAGAGGAGGAGGAGGAAGAGGAGGAGGAGGAGGAGGAGGGGGAGGAACAAGAAGAAGAACATTGTGCTATTCCTATAATATTCCCAGGGACTTTGTGCTTGTGTGAGACTGTGTTTCTTCACGTCTATTTTTTACTAAGCTATACATTTACAATGTCCTTTGTAGTAATATCCTTATAGCGACTTTAGCCCCATTTGTTTAGGGCCATTGTTAAAAAAAATATATATATACTACTAAAGTTATTGAACGTGTAGGCTTCTTCCAAAGTTTGCTCTTGATCTGCATAGGCTGCGTGTTTGTCTATAGGCTGTGTGTGTGTGTGTGTGTGTGTGTGTGTGTGTGTGTGTGTGTGTGTGTGCTTATTGCGATTGCGCGCTCACAGTCTTGAATTTGTCCCGCGGATGCTTGTGTGTGGGGAAGCTTTCCCGTCTGCTGGCAGCTCAGAAGTGTGCAGGACGCGAGGCGATGCGCACAGCGGACAGCCCCCACAAGCCGGCCCGGTGCCCCCGAAAACATTTCTGAACCGAAGGAGACGAAAGTAAAAAGCTATGAGAAGAACCGAGAGCTCCAACCCCTAATCAGACGCCAGCATTTCCAGCGTTTTTGCTGATCACACCGGAGATTACACTGAGGGGCCACCGTCTGCTCATTATTTCACCAAGACGGCTCAATCTGGCCACTCGATCCCCGGCTTTTTTGACGTTACGGTGCGCTCCGATGATGGACCGGCGGTGGTGATCCAGTGAAGAAGGCGAGCCGCTCCGGACGTCTGCAGACTCTCCAACGACTCCCCCTCCCTGCTTTGAGACAATGGGCTGTTTTCGTATTGTGGCGGAGAGGGTTTTGCTGTAACGGATCATGGCAGGGGTGCACGCTTCTGAGGCTGTGTCGGGACATTTTTTTGATCCTGCCATCAGCGCCCCACCGGCCCAGGGCGCGACCAACGCCGCGGGAATAACCGGCGATGCGGCTGCGCTGCCTCCGACCGGCAGCCGGGCGTACTTGGAGGTGTCGGCCGCCGCTCACGGCTATGGAGCCGAGGGAGTTTACACCAACGGACGGTATAAGGAGCACGGCAGTCCAAGGATCGGAGGTGGCAGCCGCGATAATTCCGCCGAGAGAGGTCACGGAGGTGGAAACACACCGTGCGGCATCATGAAGGTTGGTTGACCAGACTTTTATCTTGTGAAGGATCCTCAAGGTGACGCAGAAGAGAAATTATCTAATTTGCAGTGCCACATGAGAACTAAGCAATAGTCAGTGTAGCAGACCTTGTGGTAGACCCAGTGGTGCTTAAACAGGGGTCCAAGGACCTCCAAGGGTCCTTGAAGAGGCTCCAGGAGGTCACCCCGAAAAATTAGAATTAGTTTACTGTCACCGATGCTTCTTAGTGTAATGACAGTGTAGAGAAGGAACATCAGATGTTTCCTCTCCCCATCAGTCCCCAATATTGCGCTAAACCATATCTGAGCACACAAATATTTTCAGCTGGGCTTCCTCTGTATGGTAGGCCCACCTTATCTAATGGGGATTCCTAAAGACTACAGCTATTATGGGTCCCCTACACGAGAAAGTTAGGGAGCCCCCGGCACACTGTGAGCTACACCCACAAGAAGTTGGCCACAGAAGTGCCTCACTGAATGACAGTAATAGTGCAGAAAGTGCAATTGTTCCAGCGTCCCAAGCTGTTCAGACATGCCTGGTGCATCTCCAGCCCTGTAATGTCAGTAAAAACAGCACACTTGAGTACCGAGCCTGGCAATATTTGCATTCTTTGTAGTCAGCTGCTGCTGCAGTTGGCTTACTGCTCCTTATGCGAGTCAATAGTTTTCCTTCACATCTCAGAGGATCATTGTTATGTTCCTAAAATATCACAAAAAGTTTGTCTGCAGTAGTGAGTTTATAGTTTGTTTATCATGCCTTGTTGTGGTTTTTCTCTTTATCTCACATGGTATCATTGTAATATCCCTATTATTAGAGTGACATACAGTTTTTTTGAGTTTTCTTTTAAGATTTATTATGGAATCGCTATACTGTTTTTGTAAGGGGCACATAGATATACATCAAGATAGGTATTTTTCAGCGCTTGACAATGTTGCAAATGTCAAAAACAAACAAACAAACAAACAAAAAACTGGGTAAGTGGATGTTTCTGCATAGGATTTTGAAACTCTTATCCAATAAAAACTTCATTTGTGGGCGAGAGACATTGCTCATCTCCATATAGGCAACCTTGTTCTGCAAACAGGCCATTTTCCATTACATCTCTTGCAGTTTATACACAGTGTTGGGTATAGTGCCATTTTAAGTTTTTTAATGCTGCCCATCCCTAATAGTATACTCCTGTTATTGGGGATAAATCACACATAAGTATGAATAAAACAGCTACAGAAGTCTCAGCATAGGATTTTATCCTATTTCCCAAACATATGCCTTCAGCACTCAAAGATGCCTTGTTTCACAATACATTGTGTAATCTGTTAGCATGACAGGCTGCGTCACGGGGTCTTTGGTGGAAATAGAAGTATTGCGTAGGTTGGATACATTGGAGAATGGCATTCTGTCATATCAGACCCAGTTTGCTTAGCAACTGACACAAAACCCTGTCAAATTATTTCTGTTACCCCCATTATTGAATCCTCTGTGGATGTGGGTGAACACAGTCGCGCTCTCTCACAGATACACATGTATGCATGTATGTACACACCCACACACAGTCTGCTGCTTTCCAGTTTGATGCTTCCACTGAGGGGTATAGGGAGACACAACCGCTCTTGAAGTGTTCCCTCGTTTCATCCTGAGGGTTTTCTTTGTTATTAACTATGAAAAATGTATTTGATCTTTCTAGAAATATCTTGGAATATCATATGGGACAAAAGCCCTAAATCCCTTCTTCTCTTCCGCCACAGCAACCACTTCAATTCACTGAGTTTGAGCAAAACATGACAGGAAAGCTTCAGGGGATCATGCTGTCTACATTCAACTGACAAATCTTCGTTGTTGATTTTCTGAATGCTGCGTTGATACAGTACAGTTGCCCTGCTGAGCTCTGCAGAGTATAATGATGTGATGAAGTTCAGCCGATATTGCGGTGCTCTTTTTACTGCCTTCCAATTTACCCAAGGACAGCTGTAAACAATGAATTCAGAGTCGAGATCCGCACTCGCTCTGCATTGCCGAGGCTGTGTCTGTGTTGTCCTGTGTAGTTTCCATGACTGACCCGTCTCGCTTAGATGGAAATAAATGATCTGTGTGATATGCAGGGGATTTTTCTAATGGAAAACTCAGCATAGGCACATTAGGGTCAATGGCTTTCATGACGTGAAATGCTGGTGGACAACTCATTGGATGTTACTTAAGCGTGGCTCCCTAAAGTTGCATGTGCTGACCCATTTGGTGATCCACCATTCTCTTTGTGCGGGGTGCATTGACTTTTCTTGAGCTCTCTCTCTCTCTCTCTCTGGCTGTCCATTTGCATCACATTCGGTGCATGGAGGCATTATAGCCAAGCATAAACCTTTATAATGTAAAATGTCAATTATGTGACCTCTGAAATTAGACATTGTTAATTGCATTCCAGCTGATTCCCTTCATTGGTACTGTATTTCAGCTGAAAACTAGGAAGCAGAGGGTATCATATATCTGCAAAGGTGTTGCACAATGAGTACATTTGTGGCTAGACTTTCTGCAGAATTCAGCCATCCAAACATTTTTCTACTCCAACGAACCACCCCCCACTAAGGTTTAATGTCAGGAAGACATCACTAGATTTGACTGTACGCTGTTAAGAAATGTCTTAAGATTTACCCTGGCTGGTGTTCATTATGGTAGCCTTGGGGAACAGGTTTGTGCATAGAGGAGACACAGAGGTGAAACATTCCTTTAAGAGGTCAGGCTATGTATTGTACCTTTGATTTTCATTTATTTTCCTTTACATTCACATTCAGTTATCGTTTTGGTCCTTTAATTCAGACAAAGTGTGATTTGAGCTGCACTTGGGTTCAGCGCACATCTGACCAGATGTTTGGGGAAGCCCCAGAAGACAGAGCTAACGTTTTCAAAACCTCAAGCAGGACAAATTCGTCATGTTGTTGTGGAAACGTGTTGCCAACACAGGGCCTTCCTCCCAAGGTGTCACCAAGACGGCGTGCTGCGCTGTGCCCACGCCTTTCCTCGATGCAGCAAAAAGTTGTCATGCCACCCTGTCTTCAGAGGGTGACAAAGCTACAAAACAGTCAAGCGTGGCCAACTACAATGTCATTGAGTCATTGTTTAAGTGAAATAACGTTACCACCAGCTACCCACTGCATGTTTGAAAATACACAGTTAATTTTAGCAACCAAATGCAACTTTACATACCTGGTACACCCACACTTAATGCCACCATCTGTTGATGTCACCGTAAATGAAACAAGTTAAAGTTAAACAGTTACAGGAAAGCTGGCACACTGCAAGGATCAGCTCTTCCTCCAGTTTAACATAGGTCAGTGGGTGGAACTAATCTTTGGCAGCGAAGAGAAGGAGAGCAGAAATGTGATCGTTGATTTGCAGTCCGTGGCGCCCGTCAGGCCGCGCAGTGTGTCGGGCGTCTGTTTGTAGCTTCATCATGCTGGCGTCCATTGAAATTGAATTGGCGCCCTGTTGCTTTGTCACCTGTAGTCTGAACACGAGGTAAGGCGTGTGGCCAAGGACATCACATGTATGAGCACTGGTAGATGTACAGTATACTGTATAGTTACGACAAAGCACGTGCCATTTGAGAGGAGCACGGTGGGAAAATGGGTCAGCCATTCTGTGGTCTTGGGATCATAAAGAGCTTCAGCAGCACTTGTGTGTGTGTTTGTGTTTTGAGTGGAAGTTTGGAAGGTGAAGGGGATAGAGGTCCACTGGAATAAGTAGGTAAATGAGCAGTTTTAACATGGCATTAGCTCATTATCTTGGCCCTCAAAGGCAAACCTTAGCAGAGAGCGGTTTGCGTGTCTGTCCCTTAAGCAAGCATCCAAACAATGTCCTCCTGTCATTTCCCCTGTGAGGTGACAGTGTCAGGGTGGAGAGGCTGTCAAGTGGCTGGAGGGGGGGGTTTGCGCTGCACCCTTGTTATGTAAGGCTGGACTGTAGACAGCTGCAAGGCCGGCTCCAGCCTGGCTGCTGGGTGGAGGGAACAGGCTGACTGTCAGCCAGCACACCCAGTGGAGAAGCAAACAGGATTTTCCCCAAGAATTTGATGATGACACCAAACCCAGCTCCAACAGAATAACATCTCTCTTGTGTCTGCCTTTTTCTCCCTGTCTTCTTTTTTTCCCCCATTCTTTATTTCTTCTCTTCCACCCACTCTGGTGAGTCCTTAACCTTAGCAGCAGATGAAAAGTCAAACATTTATGCTCAGAGATCTGCTAGAAAAAAACAGTATATACAGCTCAGTTGAATGCGGGTTATGTTGAGAATGGTCCAGAGGAAAAGGAATAAAATGCAACACACTACTAATGACCAGTGGGAATAAAGATCACATGGTTATCAATCTGGCTTGCATAATGCCCTTTCTCCAGCCCACCTCCGCTCTCTGCCCCCATGAGTGGCAGGGATATCAATTCATCCTCTCATTAATTAACCTCATATAATAGATTTCAGCCAACTGACCCAGTTTGCCCCTCATCAGCTCAATAGTTCACTGAGATTCTCCGTAGGAGGCTAACATATGACTGTCTTATGCAGTGGCCAGCCCTGTCAACTCCAAAGTGAAAGCTCCTCTGCGTGCGGAAAAGGAAGAGAAAATACAGAAGAGCAGGAAGATGGCAGGGTGATTCTTTGATTTGTCAGGAGGTCGAGGAGATAATAGATTTAGGTTTAGCTCTTGAGAGTTCTTTACAAATGCACGTTCACATCTAGGTCAACTTAATCTGGTATCATTAGTTTAAACGGGAGATTATGATACGGTGCCCTGCTTGATTTGGAAGGACAGAACACTTTGTGGCTTAGAAACGGTAACTTGAGAAGAAAGTTTTGTACACTTTTATCTCTTAACCCGCCTCTGGCAAAGTGACACATTCCACCACAGAACAAAAAAAAAACTTTTTCATAGCGTCCTCCCTTCACATGAATACTGATTCCAAACAAGCAGCTCTGAGATGCTTCTTCCAGTTTCAGCTCCCAATTCCCCAATCAGGGCCTTAATAACACCCCGTCAGGGCTCACCCACAGCTGGGGTTTGATCCAGCTATTTGTAAGAAAATTATGTCGTATCGAATTAGAAAGGCTGCATTTTCCCAACTCAAAGATCAATACAATTTCTTGAATATCACACAGTGTTTACACTCACTGGAAGTAGATTTTTTTGTCAATACAGAATGCATTAGTTAAGTAACGATGTACACTTGGCGTGATCAGCCTGACAAATGGTTCAGTGTCATTGTGCAAAAAAAGACCATTAATGCTCTGGAATGTGTGTTAAACATCTGGTCATGAAAATCCACCTTAAGATGTCATACACATTCAGTGGGAAAAAAAAAAAAAAACATTAACAAGGCCATGGGATCTGTGCACTGCAGTCATGGGACTACTTGCAACCAGGCCCACATTACCTGTGAGCGGAGGTGCCATGGCACCGCCTGCACCCCGGGGGATTTCCACCAGCGTATTCACTGCTGCTCTGTATGTCGTCTCGATCCTCACCCTCAGGACCCAGGCTACTGCTGGATTTCTATCAAAGATCCTTTTTTTAGAGGAGGTGAAACTCGATCAGCCGCTCCTTAAAGAAAAGTGTTCCCTTTTGCTGCTAGCTTCAGGAGGCGGGAATTATCGGGCGCATGTGTGGGGACGTCTCTGTCTCAAAATACGCTCAAACACTTACTAATCAATGGGTAGAGCCATGGGTGGACGTCACAATGCGGAAGATATTCAACAGTTGTTTGTGTATGAATCTATGCAGGCACCATGGTTGCACCTCTGATTTAAACTTCTCCTAAATGATGGCCTACTTAGCCCAGTCAAATTCATGATTATTATTCATGTTACCAAACGATCTATTTAAAATGTTTAGGAACTGATAAAATAAGCAACCACAGCTCATTATTTGACCGAATCTTGTATAGTTCCATTCAAAATCAGTGCCGACTTTTGGTTAGCAATGAAAATCAGCGGCTGCTTTAGAACAGCACAGGTCCCGGTAGTTTACCTATCAC
Source organism: Myripristis jacobus (assembly GCA_900302555.1). Lineage (NCBI taxonomy): Eukaryota > Metazoa > Chordata > Actinopteri > Holocentriformes > Holocentridae > Myripristis > Myripristis jacobus. The sequence goes on from OMLB01054883.1 coordinate 11,028, forward strand.
CTGAGGATGCGTTTGGATGGTGACTTGACAAACAAGAGCAAATGGAAAAACCCAAAAATGCCACGGAGGGAACAGCGCATCTCATTGGAGCAGCACTCCTCAGCGCGGAGTGGGTTGAAACAGCTGGGAGAATACACAGCTGTGTCTTAATTAATCACGCATGCAGTGTCAAGCACATCCATCCATCTCAAACTGCTCCTTCTCCACACTCCCACTTCATGAGAAAATTGCTCTTTCCAAGACAACAGGAGAATAACTCTCTACCACAAGGTCACAATTATCGTGGTATTCTTGTATTTTCTAATCAGGCCGTGTCTCTGTTTTCGTGTTTAGACAGCGCAGAATATGGCAAGCATCCACTCAACACTGAAAACCAATGCGCAATGCACTAATCACTTCTAGATGTGTGTCGGTTGAATTTCTTGTGTTTTTCATGATGTAGCGATATGGACATCTGTGGATTTCCTCCAACCTCGCAGACCGAAATGCACAAGATTCTTATTGCATTTTTGTAGCATCCACTTAAATTTTAGCCTGATGCCTGGATGGAAACGTAATTGTAGAAGCACTCTGAGACAGGATCCCACTGCCTTAAATTCCTGTTCCCTGATTGATCCCCTTGTCAGGCTCCCTCGGCCCCCTGGACATCGCAGTCTTTCACAAATGTGAGTGAGACCTTGCCGCTGTGTGGCCGGGATTTGGTTGATCCTCTCCCAGACTGGGGTACAAACCTGAACTAATAACACTGATTACATGTAGCTGGATGATCTGGTGTGAACAAACGCCTATCCGTGCCCCGCTGCTCATATCAAGAGCTTTATGCGGAATAGTCCCATCAGACAGTTTCCCGCCCACCATTATCAGCAATTTAATTCAGTATAATGGAGCAGGGATGGAAAGCCAGAAAGACATACGGATTTTAAGGGCGCAATTAATCCCCGTGTCTCTGTCCTGACGGCGGCACCCGTGTGCACACCTTCCGGCTGTGGACCGAACGCTCAGGTGCTTTCGTGAAACAGAGGTCTTCACTGTGCTGAAAAGGAGAGGCAGAGGAAGATATGAAGTGAGGGGATTACAGAAGTCGGTCAGCCATCTTTTCGGCTTATTTTCTCAACGCAGCCATCTGTGAAATACAAACATCTCAACTTGTCCTCTGTTCGTTCAGAGCCACAAGAACAGGGAGCGAAAGCATTAAAAATGATCACTTACCCACAAAGACACATTCACTGCCACAGCCTGTCCCCCAACCACTTCCCTAGAACAAGCACGAAGACTTCAGTAGAATGAGACACAGGATAAAAAAGCAACACAGATTCATGAAAAATCAGTGAGGAAGCAGGAAAACGACACAAGGCTTGATTTTTTTTTTTTTTTTTTTTTTTTAATAATTTTCTCATAAACCAACATAATTGGCAGCATTTTTGTAAAAATCCCTCCAAAATCCCCTACCTTGCGGCTGTTTTGGTGTCTGCTGTCTAGGATCAGAGCAGGGAGATGACAAAGACTTCATTACAAAGCAAAAATCAGATATTCCAGAGCCATGCATGTGAGCGTTAATTGGAGACAAACTCCAGAGCCTGCAGCTCAACTCCAAACTTTAGATTCTGAGTGTGTTTTATCACAGCAATGACACTCACAGTATTAACGCGGTTTACTAGATAATATTGAGGTATTTTTTTCTACTAACTTTTCATTCATATATTCAACTCTTTATTTTTGGGATGTGACTGGGATTAGCTAGAGGCTTCCTCAGAGTGCCACTGCGAGGGTGAGCGAAGCTTCAGCAGAGTTTATTTTGGTGGGTAATGTTAAATAAAAATCAGCATGCCCACCTCATCTTTATGCCATCAGCTAACCGCTGGGCACCAATTTCGAAGCATTAATGCAAATTAGCAAACAGTAGGCAACCCTCTATTGTAACTCCAGTTGACTCATGCACGTGTCTGACTTTTATTCAGTTGTAATAGACCGATTGAGTGAGCGAGGACAGCGCTGCTTTCCCTAGCTTGTGTCTTTTGCTCCCTGTCGACAACAGATCATTTTTCAAGTTTGCTGTCCGCAGTCACGTGCACACCAGGACACAAAATCAGTGGGATCTACCATATTTGGCATGTGTACACGCCTGATCCATGACATGAACTTGCCTCTGTTTGATTTGTGTGTTGTGTTGGGTCACAGCTGAAAGCCTCAAGTGCCAGCGGGGCGTTAAAAAATCAAGAAACGAAGATGACTAGTTGAACTCGTCTTAAAAGCAAGTAACAAGGCTGCCGTCTGAGTGTGGTCACATGATAGTCGTTCGTAAGCGTTTTTTCGAAATTTTCCCCATCCGCCAGACCAGCATATTAATGTTTACCCACTGTCGAGGGGAAATTTGAAATAAATGTAGAAAAACAAAGATGTGTTTTCAAATGAACCCGGCTTCGTGTGGACGCAGCCTCATTAAAGCGGCCTCACTTCCTTGCCTACTCCTTTTTCCACGGGGGAAGGGTCATTCAAGTTGTCCATGCCTTATAATCCTGCCCTGTCTCCTGTTCACTTACAGAATAATGACTTGAGCTAAGTGGACAGGAACCTCAATTAGCCATGTGTGAAATTGGGCCCCAGACAAAGAAACGCTTTTCATCCAAGAA
>OMLB01054885.1:0-13809 GCA_900302555.1 Myripristis jacobus
GCCTCTCCACTCTCATTGTCGTCTTGCCAGGACTTGTAGGCTGGGACGGGGTCTGGAGGGAGAGGAGGAGCGGGATGGGGATGAGAGGAAGAGGAGAGCAGGGGACGAGGGAGAGGTGAGGACACAGAGGAAAGTGGCAGAGGGGAGAGAACAGACAGATAATTAGCTAGTAGTTACCATAAGTGCTGCATGTTAAATGTAAAACCCTCTAACATTTGATGAATATGCTGAAATTCCATTACCTGTATAAATTTAATATGACTTTTTTTGCCCTTGACCAAATTTCTTAAAGACACTTCAGATTTAGAGCTCTGATGCAAAGTTAATCATTCTGTTTTACTCTGTTCAACCTAAAGAGCTACTATGAATTTGTCTTCGTTTGAGATTAGTGAACATACCGTAACATGAATACAATATCAAATACATATTATATGTGGTGAATAACTAGTTACTCCATATGTAACATCCCAAAAATGCGATAAATTCCCTGACTTGCTCTGTCTCCAGAAATTACATGATCTGAAGGAACTGTTTGCCTGATTAATAGTATCCACTGAGCTAACAAGCCTGGTCAGAAAAAAAATAGGGGAAGGAGAGGGAGGGTAGGAGGAGTGTAAGAGATGAGCTGAGAAAATAAAGAGAGGTGAGGAGATATATTCAGAAAAAAGAGGCATCCTGATCATTCTTGCCCACGAGCCTGTTGTCGGAGGGAAAAAGAAGAATGAGAGGAAAGGGAAGGAAAGAAAAAAGATGAAGATGGGCGGAGGGCAGGAGGGTGGATCAGGCATCTTTCTTGTTGGTGAAAACTGGTTAATTCATTCATACTTAATTTGGTCAAAACTACGAAAGCATTCCTGCCCAACTTCCATCTTATTGAATCTGAAGGCTAGAACAGTGTTTCCCATGCAGTGATTAATTAATAACGGTCCACCATCATATCAGACATTTAACACATTAATATTTCAATAATACAGTATTTCCTGTACTGCATGTCAGCAATGTGCCATGCCCATAAGCTCAAAACCTGTGGGAGAGGATGAAAAGAAAGGAGGGACAGATAAGTTGGATGGGTGAGAAGACGTGTAACTACTTACCTTGTCCTTCCTTTTGCAGGTGCATACATGAGAAGTCTATGGGGGGAAGGTGGAGATGGGAGGGGGGTGACGCTGTTCAGATGGAGGGAGGGAAGAGGGGAGGAAGACAGAGAAGAGAGGAAGAAGAGAGCAAGAGAGAGAGAGGGAGGAAGGGAGAGAGATATACAGAGAGAGAGAGAGAGAGAAAGAGAGAGAGAGAGAGAGAGAATAGTGGAGAAGACTTGACGTGAGGTCTGAGTCAACCATTCATAACAACTTCACTCCTGAACCTTCGTTCACTCTGTGTGTGTGTTGTGTTTATTTTATTCTAAACTATGTATTTAAACTATGTATTAAGTACGGTATATCACTGCTCAAAAACCTTTTTTTTCCAATTGTTTCAAGTAGCACAGTTTCATAACATCACCTGAAACACTGGAAAACACATAATAAACAGACACCCACACACAACACATTAAGGCCAATGCATAATGCATCAAACGAGAAGCCTGAAAGTCAACTTTGGAATTCCCCTTTAAATTCTTGTATCTGTGGCCGGCAAACAGCAGAGCTGCCAAGGCAACTTCATTGTTGCATTTCCATGTGATGTTACTGCAGCTCTCAATATTCTGTAGTACAGTCAAGTATCATGCCTTTTACTATTACTATTTTTGATTTTAACAGAATGACAAACCTAAAGCAATATCCATCAAGGCTTACAACACATCACAATATCAAAATCAGTCTGTGAATCTACCATTTTTCTATCTTTTTAATACTGTGTGTTGAAAAAAATGAGCCCAAATACTATTTGAACGACTAGAGCTGTATTTAGAGATGTGTCTATAATTATTTTCACAAAGATTTTCCCCAGAGCATGATGGGATGGAGGGGGGGTACCTACCTTCCCATTGATTGTCGGGGAAGAGATGGAGGTGGGGGGTGTGGCCGGTGCTGTGTTGGTATGGAGACAGGTGGTTCCTGTTGGTCTCACTGGTATTGGCATTCTGGTCACACCGTCTCGACCCAGAGTCCTGGAGGAAACGAGGAAGGAAGGACACAAGGAGGAAATTAAGGAGGGATGAGAGGCAAGCTAAAATATTAAAAAAACACAACAACATTAAAAGAGCAAGACAACATCTGCAGTGCTGCAAATTTGACAGTTTCCGCCTCTGAAAATAAAGTTATGCAACTAGAGAACTGAGTAAAAAGAGGACATGCATAATGTGTGGATTCGAATTGCCAAATACTTTCACAGATCATGTGCCTAAATAACTTTCTTGTACTTCTTCTTTTTTTTTTTTTTAATTTAATGAGCATGTGTGCTTCGGCGAAAAAAAACTGTCAACAGAAAACTCCGTAAAAGGGAAACAAAACAAACAAACAAACACAGAAACCAATACAGTGCCACCCACCATAATGAGATATGTGGAATTGCTAAGGCTGTACCCAACTCACAGTTTTCATAGTCGACTCAGTTGGCATTTCAATATGACAAATCGACTATTTGCCCCCACGTTCTCAGTCGATTCCAGAGAACTGTGACTATGATTTGTCTACTTTCACTAGGCAGCCCTGGGAATTACATTGTCATAAAGAAAAACCCATATAATGCTACTTACACAGCTTATGGTATCAGTCTGCTCCATGTTGTCACAGGGTTGGCTGTCCTGCCTGCAAACAGAGAGATAAGAAATGTCAGATATAATCATAACATAATGATAACTCAGTAATAAAAAAAAAGGAGCAGTGCACAGAGCATTGTAAATTTAACAAAGACACGGAAACAGTCAACACAACATTGTTTTTACCCATTTTTTTCCTCAAAGGACTAAAATTTTCAGTAGTTTTTTTTTTCTTAGCTAATCTAGTGCTAATTGTGTTGGCTAGTGCTGTGTAAGCTAATCTGGCAAAATGTCATGATTATTTTATGATGTGACCAGCCTTATATTGCAGAGAAATGTTTATTTTATAGAAGACCTACAGTAAAAACTAAGAGACTTAAGAATCAAATAAATACTTAAAGTTGCTGCACTTCACTTGTATTCAAAACAGCTTTATTTGTTTATTATTTTGCACAAGTTTTATTGTATCTACGTTCTTCAAGTAGGCAAAACTTGAGGAAATACGATTAAATCTTGACCACTGTATCTTGAAAAAAATGCCATGATTTTGGTCACGCTTCCATCTATATATTCCTTCAGTCTTGAGGTTCTCAACCAGAGGTGAACAGTACTGAGCTCGAGTAGTGACACAGCACTGAGGCAGAAAAACAGCCAGGAATGAGGCACACGTTGTGCACACTAATGATGCACGACTAAAAGCTCCTCTCCACAGAGAATGATCTACTGTGTGGAAAAACTCACAAAGCCATCGCTGCATTCTGCTTCCATTTACTGAGGCAATTTCCCCATGGGAGTAATTAAAATTTAATCTAATTAAAAAAATAATAATTTCAATTATTCACTATGAACATGCTTGCATAGTGGCAAAAATATTTTCTTCTAGAGATGACAAGCTGGCTTTGTTGTTTAGAAGAAAAAACACTGATGATGTAACTGCAAATCAATCAGTATCTATTGATTGTCTTACTGATGAACATTTTGCCCGTTTCCACTTCCCTGGTGTGAAATGGCATGTTTGCTCTGGCTGGCTGAACCGTGTTTATGATTAAGTTTTGCATGCCACTTGACCAGAGCACATTAACTAAGGTTGTTAACAATTACAAGCTGGGGTCATGACACAGTGACAGTGTCCAAGTGTATGAGTGCCTGGTGTGAGTGAGAGAAGGAGGGAGGGAGTGGGTGTGTGTATGTGACACAAAGAGGTAAGGCACAAATAAACTGGCCGAGTCATCATGCCGGAGTGACTGGTGTGTCAAGTGATCTGTTTTCTTCTCATTCACAGGGTGAGACAGCACCATGCACGTGTGTGAGAGGAGGAATGTGTGCCTCTATGGGAAGAAGACAAATTACACAGTAGTCTTCTCCCTGTAAGTCTTCTCTCTCTTCATCACTGAGGATGACTAGTCTTGCTACATGAGGTGCATACAGCTATGTTGCTATGTTGCTATTTCAAATTCAGTCCCAAGTTTGCCAGCAAAATGAAGTCTAATTCTGGTCTTCAACCCTGAACAAAACCTAGACCCAGAGACTTTTCCTCTATGATCTTTGTGTTGGTTGAAAGTGAACTTACTGCAAGCCTGAGAGCAAACTGGCAGCCTTGTGCTCTGGGACAATAAGGAGGGAATCGATCAAACCAACCCACCTGGTAGTGTTGATGTTGTTCTCAGCATCTATAAGGGCCTCTGTGTCCAGCTCCATTCCCAGGCTCTCTTCCTGGGCCGTGCCAGTCTCTATCGCATCCTAAGAGAAAGCACAACAGCACATAAAAAGTTAAATTTCCTGCTTTGTATGAATGGGACCTCATGATATCTAACCTGCAACCATTCTATCAATTATTTTGCATTACTCTACCATTAATGAATCTTCTGGGCATCTTCTTCAAGATAAAACCTCTCTGTTCCAAAACCTAGATTTAAGACTAAATACGAGCAGCCATCAGCTGTGTTGGAATAACCTGGTGGAAGATAATAAGCTACAACAATCAGTATCGTCTTCATCAGTCTCCTCAGTTTTTAATGCCACATAACAGAGGCCCCCCATCCTCCATCTATCCTGAATTAGTAGTGAGGAAACACTGCAGGATAATATTTCTCAAATGTATTTTAGTTAAGCTTGGGTTTATCAGAATATTAAAGCTGTGAGTCATGAGGTAACGGCTGCCACATGATTATAATGCAGCAGTAATTCACAGGAAGAAGTGGGACTGCTGTGATGACTCGACGTGTATATGGGTCAGAGCGCACATTATATTTATATCGTCATTTCCATATGGCAAAGTACTTATGGGCTGAGCTCACTTTAGCCAACACAGAAAGGAAATAGCAGTGCTGCATTATCTTTTAATTTCATGTGTGTGTGTATGTGTGTGTGTGTGTGTGCGCGCGCTGTGCTGCAAGTGCTGCTGTCAATCTGTAATGCCTGGCTAATCTATTTAGAGAATTTGACCCAGTTTTCTTTTCTTTTCGCGAAGTGGCTGACAGGGTGTCCATCGCTCCCCAGGCACAACCTCACTGCCTGCCATCTTGTCTGCCCCTCACCTCTCTCTTGCCAGGGACATTATTTGTGGAGCTAAAATGGGGTCTGGGACAAGGACACTGTGGCTTGACGGGAACGGCCAAGGGTTTTGATTTCCAGTCTGACAATCCTTATTGAAAATGTAATATGTAATATACAACTGTAAACATATATCTTCACAATACTCTGAGCCATTTTAGATGACAGCACCTACCGTGCATGTCTCCCAAAAGTCAACTTCCAAGTATTTCTAAAGCTGCAGACTGAGTTTTCGAAAGGTGCCACTGGATCATGTCACAACTTAAAACAAAACAATGGAAAATAATTATGGACTAAAATTGGAGTTGCAAGGTTTACAGGTTAACAGGCAAATTAACACCATACTATCATATGTCATGCAGTGGAATATTTTAACATGCTTCCTGCGATCTGCACCTTGTGATGCATTTTCCAGTTTCAAAATCTGTAATGGCGATCTATCATGAGCATCAGTTAACATGAGCAAAGACAGCCGCCGTGGTTGTACCGATGAAGAGAAGACCAGTAGTGACAGAAACTTCAACTTCATCAACGAAAAAATCCAAGGAAACAAGAAACAGATGAGTTCTTCAGAGGAAGGCAAGTGTACAATCAATCAATCAATCAATAAATGGACTGGGATGCTTTTCTCTCAGTTCTGAGCCTTTTGTTGGGCCAGTGCAAACACTGAGCATTACACACCAAGGCAACAGCTGCTAACTGCTAAAGCTGCCGCCAAAATCACAAAAAACAAGAATCTCACTTTACCACATAATCTAATATACAAGGCAGTGACTTATCCATGAAGTCACTGGCTTATGTCCATAATTTAGTGAAAACAAAACAGTCTCTGTGTGTGTGTGCATGTGTGCGACCGTGTTGGCGTGCGCGCGCGTGTGTGTGTGATCGCACTGACGTGTGTATGTGTGTGTCAGTGTTAACTTTGTCAACAAATTTTTGGCCAAAAAACAGTTGTTGATGATGTTATTTTTCCCATTATGATGGCTCAAAATGCTCAGTGAAAACAAAATTTAAGATGAAATTTGCTTTTTTGGTCCCAACAAAATGACAAATTTCAATGTCAGATGCGTAGACAGGCAAGTAAACACAAATCTGTAGCCCCATTCACCAACAACACAGACAGCATAGCAGACAATGAAGCTGCTGTCACTGGAAGTCGGACTGTGGAATATCCCTCTAGTAAATTTATAACCACGGTGATAACGCGGCGTTCACGGTGCAACCGAGAAATGAACGCTCAAGAGGAAGAGACTCATTTTCTCCCCGGGGAATTCCAAGGAAGAGAGCATCCGTTTTCCTGAGAAACACTGAAGTAAGTCGTTGCTATGGAAACTATACGCTGTCTCGTCTCGTCTAGTCTCGTTGGCAGTTGCAGGTTTCAAGTCATCTAGTTGTGAGTCTTTGGTGTAAAGTCACCTGTGATGCACTGAAACTAACAGCCACATTCGTTAAGAAGAGTGCATGCTGTAATGTTTATTTAAGAGCTTTAATGTTGACATACTTGAGGCATAGCTTATTCTCTGTACTGTTTCAGGTGTAAAGTTAATACAATGTTAAAAATTATGCTCATTTATTATAAAATATTAGTAAATATTTCAAGAGATGACTAAGACTAAAACTAAAATTCAAATACCTATAAAACATTAACAGCGGTGTTAGTGTGTGTGTGTGTGTGTGTGTGTGTGTGTGTGTGTGTGTGTGTGTGTGTGTGAGTGAGACAGTGTGAGAAACAGGCTTGTGATTGTCTCTCTTCATACCGCAGATGAATTTCAGCTATTGTAGCCATCAGAGCAGAACAATCACAGACTGTGTTGATAATATCAAGCATTCAGCCTTGGAATGGACAAAGACTGAGGCAGGAAGGAGGTTAGCTATGGCAAATATGCCACTAGCCCACACAGCAACTGGTGTGTGTGTGTGTGTGTGTGTGTGTTGCCTGCAGACCTGTGTGTCTGTCTCGCTGCACTGTGTGGTCTGTGTGAGTGGGGTTTCCCCATCCGTGGAGCAGGGACTGTCCTCAGAATCCGTCTGTTGTTTCTCATCTCCATGGCAACTCTGGGCTGCAGGATCACTGGAACCCACCCTGAAAAAAACAAAACAGGTAATCCAGTCAAAAGAGTTAAGGTTAGGCAATCGTACTCGGGCACAGTACAAAGCAATACCTTATATGAAAGTGTGAGCTGAACCTGGATGTGAAGTAACACAATAACAACACAGCTGAAAATACAGATTCACTCTCCTCTTTCACATTTGTGTCACCAGACTGGGCTTAAAACTGGTGACTTTCTGATGAAAAGCCTGCCTCTGTAGGCTAGTGTCACACCATGAAATCAATTAAGAATGTAACATCACATCAATTCAGCACTGACTGCCAAATATATATAAAAATAATTTGGTTGTTTAACTATTCATTCATGTGGAGGATTGTTCCTATGCCAGAATTTGTTCAACTCCTATACCTGAGTTTTATTTATTCATCTATTTATTTTCTCTCTTTAAATGTTGCAGCGCCTTCTTTTGGGTCCTTTCTACATATGACCTATGCAAATTGCATTGCTTTTGATTCTACAAAGGGTGCCATATGAGTTTGAGTTATTGATGTCTGAATTCCCCAAATGTACCAACTTCTGGATATTTAATATCCTTGCATGGTGGCCTTCTGAGAGGAGAAACAAAAAATCCTGTATTCACATTTGGGCTGTGCACGGAACAACAGCTGTTCACCTCCATGTGTATCCACATCAACATCACGGCTGTCATCGTGTTTACTGGTAACCTGAGCCGTCTGGCTGGCTCTGTAGCTTTGTTCACAATGTTCACTATGGCAAATATGTTTCTTCAAAGACATCGGATGCCACCTCTGACCAAGGAAGAATTTGTCTAACGTGTTTCTACGAGAGGCGAAGCGGAACACAGCTGTTTGTTTTTGTGACTGCAAGGTTTTGTCAAGGGCATATGAGCACTCCCAAGTTTGTTTGTGTGTTTACTTAACAAGTGTACATGGTTTCAGTGTATGTATATGTATATGTGAGACTCAGTGGTATGTTTGGATTTGTGTAAGTGTGCACAGAGTGAGAAGGTAGATGTGTGTGTGTGTGTGCGTGTGTGTGTGTGTGTACATGAGAGAGAGAGAGAAAGAGAGAGAGAGAGAGCAAACACATTTTCTGCCAAAAAGCCAAAATATTTACTTTGTACTCTGTATTCCATGGTCTAAACTAATGTGCTTAAACTCTACATATAGCATGACATGGTTTCATAGGTCAACGTGTGTGTGTGTGTGTGTGTGTGTGTGTGTATGCCCTCTCACCCCTGGCTGTCATAGTTGCTGAGGTCTTGGTCAATGGAGGTCTTCAGTTCAAAGAAGCGCTGCTCCACCGCAGCCCTAATGGTCCGCTGTATTATGCTGTGGAAACACACATGCACACGCAGAAGAAGAGCAATGAGAGGAGGAGTGTAAAAGATGAGCTGAGAAAATAAAGAGAGGTGTAGAGATATATTCAGAAAAAAAAAGAGGCATCCTGGTGATTCTTGCCAGTGAGCCTCTAGTAGGAGGCAAAAGGGAGGATGAAAGGCTGAGAGAAAAGGGAAGGGCAGAGTGAGAGATTTAAAAAAAGAAGGGACGAGGGCAGGAGGGTGGATCAGGCGTCTTCACTGTCAGCGAGTTAACTTTAACTTTATTGTTAGAGAGTTAAGTTAACCTGGCAAGCCTGAAAAGACACAGAAAAGAAACATGCTTTTACGATTAAGGTTGGGTTTCCCGTGCTGCTCCAGCTAACCAGAAACTGGGAATGTTTTGCAGATGAATTAAAAATAAAAATTAGCCAGTCATGCAAGCTACATGCAAGATGTGTATGTACTTGCTCTTAAAGATTGTGATGACATATTAAGGATGACCGACCAGAAAGCACATTTCCACACATTAATCCTAATGTTTGTCTAGGCTTCCTGCGGCTGGTGGAAGTCAAACCCGTAACCCACACCTCAGCAGTGTTAGTGTACTTATACAGTGTGTTGCAGAAGGGATTCCAGGTTACTGTTCAATTCTGAGTGATGATGTAGCAACTGTATCGTGCACTAGAGCAGTCTTTAGTTCAACTGTAATGAGGCTAAACTGTAACAATCCAGTTTATCCTGAGACTTTCACAACATTTGAGCAAAGTCTGAAGTTTCACTCAGGTGTGCCACTTGCATGAGAACTTGTTTCAGTGTTTCCTCTGTGCCCATTCAGTAGTTTTGCTATATCATTGAGAAAAACTAGTATTTGGGTAGTATGCAGTGTGCGGGAAACATACTAATTACAGTATAACAAAGTGTCCAAACATAAACATTGCTGGGATTGCAACCTGCATTAAAACCAGTAAAGATGAGGAACCAAAACTAACAACAATTACTTGGAAATTTTTTTTTGGTACAATTCTGCCTCAAGGAGGGGAAAGTCCATTAGATTCCTCTGAATGTTGAGGAAACACCTTTCCTTCTCTAGAAACCTTTATGTATGAAGTCATACTTTCTGCTGTGCTGCTACCTGTTCAGTTAAGTTACAGCACACTTAAACTATTAAACAGAACTATTTTCCTATTCAGAAATCGGCTTTAACACAGTTTATTTTACTTTCCATTGTCCTCAGATATAGGACAGTCTCTACTGGCAATGGAAGTATGTGTCTGCGTAGTTATATCCAATTCAATAGGCTTAGTCCATTGCCCCCACATTTAATTAAGATCTGTTTCAATAATAAGGCTTAAAGCTGTTTCACACTAAGCACCAACTTCCGTGTGGATTACTTGCACGGAAATCCAAAGAAATTATTTCGTGGTTTCTAATGTAAGCTTGCCAACCTGAGCAGATTTCTCTGTGTTAGGAAAAAAATACTCACAATCACCTTAGGTGCTGCAGTTTTCTGTAGGCAAAAAAGTGCATTTCTGCACCACACCGGCTTTTAGAAATGGCCAGTGGCCTTGATGCTACATTTGACTACTATTATATGCTGGTAGTGTACTGCTGTATAACTGATAATAAATGATAGGGGTGGTGGGAAAAAAAAATCTATTCACTTGAGTGTTGCAATCCTTTTTTTTCTTTTTTTTAAATCCTGTTGTTGTTGTTTTTATTTCCCGATGTATTTAAAGATGTCTGTGTGATATGAAATTAGATAATGTATAGCCTCCTATAGGTGAACATTAGCACCGTCTCAAGTCTAATATGAACTTTCCAAGAACAAAGGCTTTGCTATAAGACCATGTTGGTCACAGTCTAGTAGCTCTGCCTTCGCTGATGTTCTGGAAAACCACAGTCAGATCAGCTCTGGCTCCACACGAGAGAGACAGTGAGACAGAGAGAGAGCAGCGGTGGTCAGGTCAGCTAAAGAATGAAAAACCTCAACCACGAGAGGTTCTTCATCATAAAGTCATAACTGTGCACAAAAAATATTAGGCTGCTAGAGCCAGTAGTATGCAAGATTATCTGTGGGTGGTTTTCCTTGATGTATGGTGTTCTAAGAGTTTCCACTTAGTTTTACCAAATCCAATAAGGTTACTGGATTATTATAGACCACTTCTTTTGGGAATACTGCACACAGAAAGACAGGTTGCAGTCCAGTGATCCGGAAGCCTAATAATGTTATCTGCAGAAGGGTGTATTAAATTTCTTTTCTTTATTAACCTATCCTGGGTCAGTATTCAGATAACTTGTTTAAGGAAGTTTCTGTCCTCAGTAACAAAGTTTACTAAAGGTCAGTAATAAATCAAGGGCTCTGAGGGCTTTGTAACAAGTCATATGGTTCTATTGTGTTCTGGCCTATTTAATAAGGCCACATGAAGCACACAACCTGTCCTACACTAAAAGGATGATACGGCTAGAACCAGGACAGAGGAAGAGTGGACAGGAGAGAAGCCTATAAAAGGTAACATCAGCAGTCAAACTGCGTCCTCTGCTCTCTTCTGGCACGCAAAAGATTATCTACAAACTCTCCAGAGATTTCATTTAGGGCGATTCATTTGCTGGACCGTGTGTGTGTGTGTTTGTCTCTACTTAAAACCTAATCATAATATATCCTCCTTCATTTAGTCAGGCTTCATGCTGGCTATTAGTTTTGTGTATCTTGGCTGCAATAGCAAGAATATTATTGAGGTTAAAGATCAGACGGAAAGCAGAAAACGCTGGGAAAAGTCTCTGTCTCTATCTGTCTCCGACCACATCTCCTCCTCTCCTGTCACATCTCTCTCATCTGTCGCACCCAAACTCTCGCTCATATGAACTCCTTTTGCTCAAGCCATTGATTTAGCTGCACCTAAGTATATGTAGCCAAATGTGGTGTGCGACATATTTATTGAATTAAGCTAAATTTTAAATATGACAACCCAACTTGTGCATCACAGAGCTTAGTGTTCATCACATCTATAGCCACTGAAGGCAAAAATGGGACAAGGTCAAATAAGTGTGTGTGTGTGGCTGCAGGCTAAATGAATAGCTTTCTCCATACTTGCTAGGTATATCACCACTGTTGGCTGTATGTCTTTAATCTATGATGGACTGACTAGTTGTCATCTTTTTATGGTATGGGTGCTTCATTAGTTAAAAAAACAGGATCTGGTTTTAAACTCACAGCTTACAACAATTGCAAATGCATGAAATGTCATCCAAAATGTTCCTCTGAGTATTTATTTAATTGCTTACTTTGAAAAAAAAAATGTTGTTCTAGCATTGATCTAGCAGGGACAAAGTCTCTTTAATCAGCATTAGTCTTAGTGTAAACAGACAAAGGTTAGCCAAACAGGCTAATTTTAGGCCATATTTTGTATCATGTTTTTTTTCAGCATGTGAAGAGAGCCTCCCTGAAAGCAGTTACCAATATCCTAACATGCTGGTGGTTAACAAATGCATTGGAAATGACAGAGGAGTGTGTGGCTTTTTTTTGGTGTGACCCCTTTGGTGCCAGTGTTTTCTTCCTGTACCAATGCATTACAGGGGAATACCACTTGAAATACCAGCTTCAGACTTGACATGCTATTCCCGTGTCCTGCGTCAGGTCACTTTTTCCCAAAACAGAGAGTTTTGAGCCCCAAACTCCCCAGACAGTAATGCTGCACCAATACACAGACCCGTGGAGACCGATTTTGCTGTCTCTCTATTTCATGCAGTGTGGAGGCAGCGGGCCTGAAAGCCATGTGATTGCTGAGTCTGTGTCCTTGGGGTTATAAAAGCACCAGGCCATGCGAAATGCTTTGGTTTTGCTCCATCATCAAAAGACAGCGCAAGTTTGCTTCCCTCCTCCTTTCCTGCCTCCACACTTCACCCTCACCTTTTAACTTTCTCTTCTTGCAGCTGTCAGTCCGTCTTTCTGGGTTCTTGTGGTTATTGAATCTCTCTCTTGACCTTCCTTCACTCCCTCTCTACTAACTTTGACTCTTTCCTCTTTTGCCACTTCTGTACAGTTTTTCTATCACTCTCCTCTCGTTGCAATCGATAAATAAAATGTGTGGAATACGCTGTTCAATTTTTTTTCCACCAGATGCAATCTCTCAAAAACAGGCTTGTAATTCCCACCAATTACAATTTCTTCACCAAATTATAATCTAAAAAGGACTGTCCTGATAAAAATCTTTAAGCTGAGAGACATTTTATTACTACCTGATGTGTGTGAATAAATTTTTTGCAATGTTGCTGTGGATTTTGTGTTAATATGAGGCACTTTTTTTTTCTTTCACCTGCTATGAGGATTAAGTCAAGAGGTGTCGTCCTGTTTGCTGCTTTTAAACCGTGGCCATGTAAAAGCCCTTTGAGATTGTAATTGGTGATTCTGGACTTTAACTAAACTTGAGCTTGGACTTGTGAGGGTGTGGTGCCTTTATGAGTGTGTGTGTGCACCGATGGTATAGTATGTATACATGTGAAAGTGTGAGGGTGAGTGTGTGCTGGTGTGTGCACTTACTCAGCAGAATCAGTGGGCAGGATGGATATAGGGGAGAGGTGGGAGCTGCAGGAAGAGAGAGAAAGGACAACATGGTTAGAACATCACGTACTCCTCTACTCCCCTCCCATACTGTCACAGTTTGACCTTGCTGTATCTATGAGTGTGTGTGTGTGTGTGTGTGTGTGTGTGTTTGAGAGAAGAAAGAAAGAGGGACGGACAACAACTCAAGGTCTACTGTTAAATGTATGCCATCATATTGACCGCACTGCACCTGGCTCCTAATATGGATCCCTTGAGCAAAGCGAGCATTTCAAGAAATATGCGCACACACACACACACACACACACACACACACACACACACACACACACACAGTTTTGGTCCCTGGCGCCTCGCTGGGTGGGCAGATCGTTATTTAGGCTACGAACACTGTGAAACCATGCTGATCAGATAGTGTGTGTGTGTGTGTGTGTGTGTGTGTGTGTGTGTGTGTGTGTGTGTGTGTGTGTGTGTGTGTGTGTGTGTGAGTGTCATGTCATCTTCGCTCATCAGTGGAATGCCATAATAAAGTGGTGTGTGTGTGTGCGTGTGTGCGTTCATGAAGCCAGCAGCAGAATCAACAGACACAACACATCCTCCACCCCTG
>OMLB01054886.1:0-13853 GCA_900302555.1 Myripristis jacobus
GGTCCGGGGCAGCAGTGTGGAGCGCAACTCATTAATAGAGAGAATTAGAGAGGCTGTGCAACTCAATCTGCACACTGTCACTCGCAATCAAGGACCATAATCAGATCTGCACACAGACAGAGGTAGATTTGCAGGCAGATCGGTGTGAGTGCACACACACACACCCATACACACACACACTTTTGTCTATACTTCCGAGCACCTTCCATTGACTACATTCACTTCCTAACCCTTAACCATCCCGGGCACTTACCCTCACCTAAACCTCATCATAATTCAACAACTAAACCCAAATTTTAACCCTAATGTTTCGCAGCCAGTGAGTCAAAGGACCTAAAACTGAAACCGATTCTCACGAGGACAGAAACACACACACAGGCACAGTCACACACACAGACACACAACACAATCCCAGGTGGTACACCAACAACATGACAGTGTAACACCCACATTTCAATTACCCTCAGTGCCTCTCCATTCTCCATCTTCCTCAATCTCTTGCTCTCTCCTTCACTCTCGCTTTCTGACCTGTGAGATTTCAGGTCAGGTTAAGCTCTTTCCGCAGCCGCCTATTTGGCCTGTACATGTGTCTTGCTGTGTTTATAGCTTCTCGCCTTGGCCATGTGCTGGTTAATTGGGTAGTAACCTTACTGATCACATGCCGGCTTTCTGCTCATGGCCTGATTGGTTTTACTGATTCCTCTAAACCACAATGACTGACTGTCCTGCTACTGAATCACCTTGCCTTATCTATCTCTCCATCCTGCTGTCAGGAGTGTATCAGCTGAATGAGTCATTCCACTTGGTGGAAACCATTTCCCTTAATGACCATAAATTTAGGGCGACAGCGTGGCCGGGTGGCCTACAAACGCTTTCCGACTAGATGACCCAGGTTCAAGTCTCTGTGTTGGCAACCATGTGAAGTGTCCTTGAGCAAAACACAGAATCCCTAATATCTCCTGAACTATGGCTCTGTAACTGCCCCGTTGCTGTGGCCTTCCTGCAGGAGAGGGCCAAATGCACACAATTTCAGCTAGGAACAACAGTATCACACATCAGATACATGATAAATGATAAATAATTAAATAAACATGTCGTGTTTTGGTGCTAGAGAAAACTCTTTCTTAAAAGCAGACGTATTAGGGTATAGCCTTTAACTTCTTTTTTTTCTGGGCATGCTTCAGTAGCATATTGATGGGGCCGGGTCCGCAGACCTTTATATAAACAAACAACAGTCGTGTCCCACCTGAGACTCAACCCAGCAACCCTCTGGTCCTCCATCCTTGCTGTAAGGCCATCATATCAATCACTACCCAGCAGCTCAGACACCTCAAGGTCAGAGAAGAGAAGGAGAGATGTCAGAGTCCGTGGCAAGTGAGGAGATAGGTCCCTGGTCCTCTGCTACAGCAATTTAATTGCGTGAGCCAAGAACCGATCATAAAATAATCTTTCACTGGTTAAAATTCAATCTGCAACAGTTAAAGGTAAGGTGTTGCACAATATTAAAATTGAGCGTTTTGTAAACCTAAACTTAAATTTAGAGACAGCAAAACTGAATGGGTGACATGGCATGATATAATAATATGTTATGAATATACAGTAGGAGGAAACACAGAGGCTCAGAGACAGATATTACCGCTTTACAGCTTATATATTCATCGACTTAGTTAATATTTCATAGGGCTCTAAAAACCTCATTCTCTCTAAATTGTCCTCCCCTCTTGGCAATAATAATTTAAATGCAGGAGGCTCGGTGTCAGCAGTCTGTTATAGCCAACATGTAAATTATATGTGTGCGTGTGCACACATGCATGCAGGCACTCGTGCACACGCCATACATCGCTACACACAAGCATGCACACACGTATACAAGCATGTAAGCATATTGTATGTGAGCACAGACAGTCGCAGATGCAAAAAAAATTCTTTGGCTTCTACTCTAGTTTTGATATTCCGATTTTGTAAAATGGGGAGACCACACGGTTTCCCACTTTCTGACAAGCAGTAGTTATTTTCTATGTCCAAATGCAAATGTGACTAGCGGCTTGGCATCTGCCTGAGGGCTCAGTGGGCTGACAGTATGCATCCTGGGGAGTGATCTATTGATCCATATTCAATATCTGCTACACTCTCCTGCTCAGTAAAGTTGGGAGATGAATAAATAAAGAGCAGAACTGACAGTACATCCAAGCACTTGTGTGCCTCGGAGGACTGAGAGCTGCCTAAAAGGTTTACTTGCCTGTGTCTTGTGTAAATTCCCCCAGACCAACATTTCTGGATAAATGTGTAAGCAAGATAAGCAATGATAATCATTCAGAATCTCAGACCAAATGTGTGTTTACAGATTCTAATACTGATTGTCTGTTTTGCCAGAACAAACTGCTGTGGTGTGATGGTGACAGGAAGACAAACTTAAGAAGAAAAAAAAGCATTGTTGTACAGTAACCCACCCCATAAAAAAAAAAAAAACAATTTGCAATTTGAGAATGAAGGAAAAAGCAACGAGAGACAGAGCCAGAGAGACAGAGAGGGAGGGTTGTCAGTAGCAATATGTCTTTCACCACTAACAAGGTCTGAAAGCTCGAGCAACACAGACATTGACAACAACCCTGAGAACACCACTCCCCTCCTTTCACCCTCTCCTTGTCACTTTGCCATTATGCATGATGTGTGTCAGTCTCAAATCTGTAGTCGACGTCTTGGACTCACACTTCACGTCTCTTCACACCTGCTCGTCTGCCAACCCGAGCATGAGTACTTACATCTCATTCAAAGTTGAAAATCTTACCTCTCATTTGCCCGGCTCACTGTTCTACCTATAAACCTCAGACTCAGCCTGAGCTGTAAATCAAATCATCTGCTGGCTGGACAGTGATCCTCATGAAATTCAACTGTAGTAACTAATAGTAAATTTTAGTAGAATATTTTCAAAATATATTGGAAAAAAATACAATAGGAATATTACATGAGAATTTTAGTGACATCACACTGGAGTCAAGTAAGATAAATCAACCAATTAACATTGCAGTGAAAAATTATGAAATATAGCAATTTTATTTTACTGTTTGTTTATTTATTTATTTATTCGTTTTAATACTATACCCTATCTCTAGTGTAAATACATCTCAAATGTTTGGATAAAACAAAAGGTGTGGATTAAACTATTAAACCGATTTAGTTGTTTGATTTGTGAAAAGGTCAAAGGCAGGATGGGATTGCGTCCGTGCGTGCCTGTGTGCGTGCGTGCGTGCGTGTGTGTGTGTGTGGGAGAGAGAGATGTGGGAGGGCGGGGGAGTAGCTAAGAGTCGGCAGATGCTGAGGAGAGAGAAGCAGGACGGAAAATACAACAAGTGAAGGAACTGTTGCTCCGCACTTAAAGTCGCTGCGCACGGGATTTCGGCACCGCCAAAGTCCGATAAAGTAGGCCCAATTCGCCAGAATATGTAAAACCTGTTAAAGAAGCGCAACGCTACTTGGAGATGCGTGATTTTTTTTGTTTGTTTTATTTATTTTCTTTTCTTTATCCGCCCCGTGTCTGCTTGGACCGCCTGTCGAGTGAGCACCGCCCGGAGCATTTTGAGTGTGGGGTCATGCCACCGAGCAACTACACGCTGCAAGTCTTATTAGACTAGTGCGACTTTTTTTTAAGTATATATATTTATATATGTGCTTGTGCTGCAGCTTCAGCGCAACTTTAACCCGATGCGATTGTGAAAGCGCTCAGTCTTTGGAGGATTTCCCAGACTTCAGCTCTGTGCCGAGCATCAGTTTTTCCTGCGGCGTTTCCATCTGAGCCTGCAGCATGAAAACACACTGAGCGCCGCGCACAAAGAACACCAGGTAAGCTGATCTGTTTGTGAACGACTTTGTCAAAAGTTTGCCGGTGGCCTGTCCTAAAATTGTTGTTTCATGTTTCTCTGATTGAATCCGAACCTGCGTTTGGATTGCCTAAAATGTACGTGCCCGTTTTAAAAAAAAGGATTTATTTGAGATGGTTAATTGATTTATTTATGGGTCAGGAATGGAAATAATGATGATGATGCACAACGAGGCCTATGGTGTAGTAATTACAACATGCATGAAACATGTTCATTTGTCTGAATTATGCTGCCTGTTGTCTTTATTTTCTCTTTATAAACAATCACACAGATGTTTAAATAGACAGAAGTTGCCATGTGTAATGTGTGTTTGCTACATTTCAAATGATTTTAAATTTCCTAAAAATAAATAGCAATTTGATTGTTTGCAATTTTTCCAGCAATTGCAGCAAATCTTTTGTCATGTCTTTGTGTAAGAATTTATGATAAAAAGATAAATATAGCTTTTTCTCAACAATAACTGAAGGATTTTTTTTGTGGATTCATGAATGATGGTTTTATGTTTCTCTCTCTCTCTGTGTGTGTGTGTGTGTGTGTGTGTGTGTTCTCTTTCCTTTAGATTACCCCATGCACAAAGATCCAGCGATTTCTGAGGAGGTGATTTGCAGACTTCCGTGGTACCTGAGATGTCCTCTGCTTCGTCAAAACCGCCTTTAAACCAAGAATGTTTTAATTTTCGATACAATTTTTCCAGTGCTTTTTGACCAGAATTTACCTTCATGTGATCTGTTACAAACCCGTAAAAATACTGAACTGAGGAGTAGACTGCAGAGATAAATCTAATTCGGGTTCGCTAAACAATAAATAATCCGGTCGACGAAAACACAAGCAGGGGGGAAGGAAGAAAAGAGAAGAGACTTAGCAGTTTCCTTGTTCTTCTCTACTCACTCTTGGACAGACAAGTAAGCGCCCTTTCCTGCATGTGGTGGGTGAGATGAACTCCAGTGGGAATACTGTAGACCCCACCTGACAGCTCTCTGCTTGAGCAATTGAATGAAATTCAGTGGAGCTTCTGCTACCATAGTGCTGGAAAAACAAACAAAACTGCTTAGGATTCAACATCTCAGCTATGATGTTCATTTTTGAGAAAGAAAATTAAAATAATTGTGTTATGTTATTTTTAGACAGGTCAAAAGCGCTGAAGCAAAGCAAACTGAGTAATCACAGGATACAATCCAAATGTATTGTGCACCAAGGAATGGAAAAACCTATTTGTCAGTCTCTCCCTGAATTGTGATTTTTTTTTTCCCCCCGACTCCTGCCTGAGACTCGTCTGTCCTTCTCAGAGAGTAGCCCCCCTTTTCTCCTCTGTCCCACACAATCACTGGTTTCTCTCCTCATTCACCTCATTCCCCTAGTTACTTTCTGCCCAGGGTTCAGTCTGGCCGGCACAACCATTCCAGCTAAAGGGGAGGAGGACTTCCTCACGCTGGCCGCCTCCCGGCTCAGCCGCAAGAAACGTGTCATCGGGGCTGGAGTCGGCGTGGCCATGGTTCTGGTCCTGCTGGTGGCCATTCCCTTATTGGTCCACACCACGAAAGGGGGAGGGTC
The DNA here is from genome assembly GCA_900302555.1 of Myripristis jacobus. NCBI lineage: Eukaryota > Metazoa > Chordata > Actinopteri > Holocentriformes > Holocentridae > Myripristis > Myripristis jacobus. Next base: position 5,430 of record OMLB01054886.1, read on the forward strand.
AGGAGGAGGGGGCACCCATTATGAGATGCTTGGTAGCTGCAAGATGGTGTGTGACACTTTCACCCCCCCACAGGGAGAGCTGACTGCCGTCTCGCCTCAGCCCCCAGACTTTCCAGGCCGGAGGGGGAAACCTGGGTTCCGCGGAAGCCCCGGACTTCCTGGTCCCCCCGGTCCCAGAGGGCCCCCCGGAGAGCCCGGCAAACCCGGCCCGCCTGGTCCTCCTGGGCCTGGACCGGGTGGCTACGTCCCCTCGTTCTACAGTCCCAAGATCGCCTTCTATGCTGGTCTCCGGAAACAGCATGAAGGGAGCGAGGTGCTGAAGTTTGACGATGTGGTGACCAATGTAGGGAACTACTATGAGCCAAGCACTGGCAAGTTCACCTGCCCTCTGCCTGGCATCTACTACTTCACCTACCATGTACTCATGAGGGGAGGGGACGGGACCAGCATGTGGGCCGACCTGAAGAAGAATGGACAGGTGAGACAGCGGTGTGTGTGTGTGTGTTGCGAGTGTGTGTGAGGTGTCCTGATCTCTCACTCTTAAAACAAGCAAATCTTGATCTGAAACTTTGGCCTTTTGCCACTAGCTCTCGGTCTGCAGCTGGTCAAAAAATGTGGGTGAAAATATTTTTTTAGTATTCTATACCCTGGATAATATGATTTTGATCCAGCACTGTTTTGTATTGCCTCATTTGACAACCACACAGTATATTATCATGTTGGAAAAGTGTTTTTTTAAACAATAACACCATAATGAAGACTTTAATTCAAGGAAGACAAAGAGAAATCTAAAGCATTGAAAAGAAACAACTTGTCATTCACTGAGAGGAGAAGTAGAGTAGAATAATTCATTCCGTATCTCCATCCTGATTTGGATGAGAAGAACGATCAACTCCTATGCAGTAACACATCAAACACTTTCTCTGGTTTTCTGCTATCGGAGGACAAAGAAGAAATGACGACTGGAGAACCACAAGTGTGGCAAAGAAGTGCATTTTCTCTCCATGAAAGACGCAAAATTGTAATTACTTCTACAACTTGGAAACTAGGAGAGCGCGTGGGAGGAGAAGGGGGGAGAGGGAGAGTGACAGCTAAGCGATCAAGGGGATAACGATCCTCCATGTCTCGGTGGAATGAAGCCAAAATGCAACAGCTGGCTACTGTCCTCTGAGGAACTCTGATTTTAACACTAATAAATAAACAAGTTTTTAAAAAAAAATCCTTGAAAGCTTCCATCTGGAGATCCATGACAAGCTTGAAGCACGAAACCCCTCACTCTGTTGAGGAGCTCTGACTCTGACATGTGTGCTGCAGAACAGAAGAGCAACATCCCAGAGATTACCACAGAAGAAGAAAGACTCGCTTTGCATTGTTACACGCCGAGTCGAAATCAGGCTGAGGGTTCGGTGGTACAATGGAGCTTCCTCTGCACATAATTTACATGGTACATGGACTGACAGCAGTATGCCACTGAGCCGACCATGACCCTGCTGGGCTCTTGTTTATTCATGACAGACTGCTACGCGTTGCCAAGTTGAACCATGCATTAGAAAATATCCATCTTCAATAACTTGAAATAAGCAGGCCCGCAGAGCAGTAGTATTAGGGAAGGATCAGGAGCGAAGGTTAAGAGATGAGGTGAGCAGTTTGGAATCCAAAGTTTCAAAAGGCACTCTTATTAAATTAACACGTCTAGTAATGATTGCATAACTGTTTTGCCAGGCAATTATGCTGTAGTTGTCTGTCTGTTTCGATGTATTTTTATCAAAACAAATGATTGTAACGTCAGGCGCAGTGGCATTTTAACATATTTTCATTTCTTTCTCACTCTGCAAGGATTCCTGACATTCTCCGCTAATACACACATCATGACATAGGTCTTTTATGTGACCAATCATGTCCATAAAAATAGTTGTTCCCCCGTTTTATTGATTTGACAGAATGTGCATAAAGTGCACAGTAAAGAGGACAGACAGGAAAATGCCAGATATAATTGAGGGACTTGGTTTGTTGCGTGCCTTCACAGACATTGTCATTCCTGTCTTCTCCTGCTGTTAAATCTTTCATAGCCTTTAGATGAGATCTTCTCCCCTCCACCTGTGCCCCTCTTTTATGCACATACACACACACACACACACACACACACACACACACACACACGGACACGCACACACAATTTTCTCTGTCCACACTTCCAGCTTGGCTATTGACTTCATCCCCATTAATTATCTTTTCCATCACCTAAATTATTTAACCCAATTCAGTGCTGATCTTGCCCTCATAGTTTCATTGGTGGCTCTTTGCTCTGAATAGGTAAGTGCTGCTGGAACGGCGCGAACCAGCTGAGTCAATGACAAAAACACAACCTTGAGGGAACACTGAAAACTTAGCCTAATTGAAACATAACTTTTGGTGATCACACTGGTAAAAAAAAACAAAAACAGTTACATTTAACAGAATATATAGGACATTTATCAGTATTTTCTGGGTGGGCCATTTGTTCAGACAGCTTGGACAACTTCCATTATTACATTATTACTATTATGTCCAATTGAATTGAAAACATACATGACATCTGACGTGTGTGTGTGTATTATGTGAGTGTGTATGGGTGGATGCATGAATTTATACTTATACAAGCATTTTCAGACTGACACTCAGGCAGTTTTGATCAACGTCTTGTGAAAAGCAGCTGAGAATAAGACACATCCAGGGGAAAGATTACTGTAAAGGGAGACGGGCTACAGACAAGTAGGCCGACAGCGAGATCAAGGAACAAGAGGAAGACGGATGGTTATTCAGAGGAGAGCGGACAGATGAGGATGAGAGACAGCGATAGGGAGGCAGCATGAGAGGGTTGCATCAGACCTGGATAAAGAGGACAGATGGGGAGAGGAGATAAAGAGAAGGTGTAAAGCAAGGTGAGGAGGAGAGAAATGTTTCACATAAAAAAAAAGAAATCAAACACTGCCTATCTGAGGTTCTTGTGTAGCGTGTTTTAGTGATGACATGTTTTTGTAGGCCAGCCCGGAAGTTACTTGCACTGTGGGTTCCCTTGGCAGATTTCTGATGGCTTTTTTTTCCATAGGGGTTTCGAACAGGGTGGAGCAGAAAACAGGTTTCTCCTCGTTTTGGCAAGGATGTTACAGTCTGGGAAATGATATTAAAACATGGTGGTGGTACTTTTTGCTACTTAACGATGTTCTTTGAGGGGATAATGTCACCACAATGACAAGGATATCACAGTTGTTTTTTGGTCCTCATAAAAATATCAACCAGTCATTTAGGATCTTACATTTGCATTAGCCTGCACATGCTTTAGCAACCCATCACAGCTTTTCTTATTGCTAGGGAGGAAGACTGGGCTTCCAGTACGACCAGCCAATCATCAGCCAGTTGCTCCTATTAATATTGAATTGTCTCCTAAATGGCTTGTTAGAGTCTAGGTGCAAGAAGAGCCATAGAAAATTAGTTACCTAAATTATGTCCTCCCAAATTTCTTTCATTTAAATGTCAGGTGTTGTTTTTTAGTTCATCACATAAAATTCTACAACAATAATACAAATACCCTCCATTTAAGAAAGTAAACTGTCACAAACAAAAGTATGACACACACACATTCACTTAAGTAATCTCCACAAACCACTGCACTTAAGGGGTTTAATACAGGCCTAAAATTCATGTTGGGACTATGCTGACGTCATGTCTTCGCCAGACCACGTGTCCACCAAAGCAGCTGTTCCTCCCATGCTCAAGGAGATAGCTAGCTGCAAAAGCCCCCAAAATTCCATGCAAAAGTTTGATAGAGGTGCGAACAAACATCAGCTAACATGCTTGACATTATGACAAAATTATTCCCACAGCTGTTTCAGTTTCAGTGTAGCGACTTAACAGTTAACAGGTGCAATTTATGTTGTAGAACAAATTGTCAAACTCTCTCAGGGGCTTTTTTTTTTTTCTGTATAAGTCAAAATTAATATGGGAAAAAAAGAAGCATTGTAAATCTGACCAGAGAACCCATGGCTCAAAAATGCTAACTCACTTCCGGGTTTTAGGACTACAAACTGAAACGATCTAGCAGCATCCGATCTCTTATCAGTCTCTCAAGTCGACATGAAGTTTTGAGGGCGGTATCACTCTGCAGGGCGAAGCTGTCTTGCTTCTCTTGTCCCATAACTCATCAAAAGGTTTATGTTGAGGTAGATGACCTTTTCAATAGATATATAATTCACAACCAATATGTACGTTGCCCTTTGCGATGATGAGCAGGGGATGCAAGTATGAATATTTATAGTTGGCACAACATAGGGAATCTGTATTGGTCAGTCAGTCAGGAACGTCCAGTCTTGGCTCACGTTCACGCTCTAGTTTTGGTGAGTTCTGGCCAGTAGCATTTCAACAACACACCCTTAAGCCGCTGCTCTGCTGTTGACACTCAGTAACCTCATTATATGGCAGTGGCATTAGGTTGGATATGACCTATTGGAGGATGAGACTGGTGGACAAACTGATGCCTTATTAAGCCCAGCAAAATGCTCTGACATGTGCTCCACTGTGGCTCAGCCTTAAGGATTTAGAGTGTAAAGGTTAGAATGAAAGATTTACTAAAGGCATAAAGTTTAGTATTAATCATATCTAGGCTGGGATTAAAGGTGCATTAAAGATGTATGCATTAGAATTAAGGGTATATGGGTTAGAATTAAAGGGGCATAGGTGATGATCAAAGGTGTATACTTTAGGTTTAGGTTAAATGTTTATTGGATTAGTGAAATTGAAGGTTACAAATAAAGGTGTATATGGGTTAAGATTAAACTTCAGAGTGAAAGAGCACACGCTTCTGCAAATTAGATGAATGGATTTGCCACCTTTCAGTAGCCAGAAGCTAACAGCAAACTATTAATTTTCTTTTTGGATACCACAAATATTCAGCAGAACACAGATGTGATTTTATGTTAATTTTTATCTGAAACACCATCAGTTAATGTGTGGTGATTTAGTGTTAAGCTCTATTAAATAGCTATTCATCTTATTATATAATTGAATATGCCACTGAAAAGTAGTGGTGATGACAAGCTTTGTCTCAATGAAAAAAAGTCTCTTCCAGTTAGGAGGTGTGATGTGCTGCTGTCAGAGGTAGAAGCTGCTAATTACAGTATTTCTGAGAAGGTGCTAATTTTGCTCTCAGTTCATTATATGTTTTTTTGTTTGTTTTATTTAGGTTGTGTTAGAGCAGTAGTTGTCTAGCAACAGTATTGTGCTGTCAGAAACATAATTAAAATCATGCCTAATTTCTGTTTGTTACATTGCTTCAGTGTTAAACATAATAGAGTATTTCATGACAAAGTGTAAAATGCTACCATCAGATGCCGTTGCTCTGTATACTAGTGGATCCATTTGTCTACTCTGCAGTCTGTCCTTTATCTTTTTTCTCTTTTTTCTAAAGAACACACAGTTGTGTGCATGTTCATACACACAGCCATTATTTGGCCATATATTTCTGTTATAATGGCTGAGGCCATTATTCTGTAGACTCTGGCTGTTTTTTACTGTATTGTGCCATGGCTTTGGTGTGTTTTCCTCTTTTATCTCCATTACATCATTATTTTCCCTCATCAAGGAAACAGGGTCTTCTTTGTTTCATGAATACTAGCATTATATTTTTTGATATTGACAACAGAACCAACATGTAAAAGGGAAAGATGCGTTTTGTCTTTTCAAAAATGTCAAAATTAGGTGGTTAGGTGGTAGTGGATTGATTTAACTTTTGACCTGCAATACGGTTTTTATATAATGAGGAAGCCTTAGGCAACTGGCCAGTTCTGTCTATTGTTACTTGTGCAAAATCTTGTAATGTGTGCCTGCGTATGTCTGTGCCTGTGCATTTGTGCACACAAATGTCTGTGCCTACACCTGTGGTGACATATGAATGCATCATGAGAGCGGTCTAAATTCAGTGTGCTGTTTCAGTGTGAGGCAGTAAATAACTATTCATTGACGTAGTGGAATATCACTTAACTTCCCTGCTCTAGCTCTTCTTTAGCTTATCCACTGCAGGTAGAGCAGTCCACAGAAACCCCTTTATATCCAATTAAAGCGTCTCACCAGCTCTCAAAGGTTTCAGTCTAGAGCCAATTAGAGACTTTCTAATCAACATCTTGACACCTTAGGTCTTGAGTGTCATGGCAAAATATTAGCATTTAGTATGCCAATTAGGGTGCAAGTCTGCAGTGCTGGCAAAGGGTTACACGTCGACCTCCATATGCCTCAGGCTGGTACACATGGATAGAGGCAGAAAGAACACAGCAGCTTTTACAAAATGTGCCATTTCCATTGCCCTTCTTCTTTCCATCGAGCTGTCTCCCGGTCCACCCTTAGAGGTCCCTCAGGTAAGTTTAAGAGACCCTCTCTCAATTGCCTCGCTCCGCTCTGAGAGGTCTGTACATCACAGTGAATGAATCCTGTCAGTTTTATTACCAGAGGACCAATGCACCACTGCAAAACAAAACAAAACAGAAAAAGGAAAAAAAATAAAATAAAATAACACACTACATGGACGGCCCACCTCCCCAATCTCATTTATGCCCCCCTGAAAAAGGCATGCTTGATCAGTTTGTTATCCAACAGGCTCCCTCCCCATCACTCAAAGCCCCTCTCAAGTTTGGCTTCCTTCACCCGAATCCTGTGCTTAGACTGTTAAAAGTGCATGCAGCTGCTCACTCGTCTGTGTGCTCTCTTTGAAATTTGTGCTACCACACCCTCCTTTTCAACATGTATCCTTCCTTTTTACTTCCCCTAAACCCCCCCCAAAAATCAGATATAAACATTATGAACACCCAGTTTGGGTTGATATTATTTTTCAATTGTTTGCATAACAATAAAATCTGAATTAAATTTGAAAATATTACCCCTTTAATATGTTAGATTAATCAAAGAAGTGAAAATATTGCAATGTGCAATGTAATATTGATGATTACATTGCACATTTAACATTGCCAGTAAATTATTTTTGTGTTGGCTGCTATTTTCTTCTACTAGTGAAAGGTGGAGGCAGGGTAATCTTCTCCCCTGTCCCATGAGTCCTCCCTGTCTCCAGCAGCAGCAGATCAAGTCAGAACAGTGTTGGGCCAACAGAACGAAATTCACTCCCTTGTCGCTATCAATCTCCAGTGCTGTTGACAATAATCCTGATTTGCCTTTCTCTCTTGCTTTCCCTCCCAAAGCCCCAGCTCCCCTCCTCTCTTTAAGAGAACAAGGTTTTACTGTGATTGTTACTGATAGCCGGACCTGAGATTTATCTGCTCTGGGTTCAGCATCACAGCGCCCCGCACTGTGACATGCTTTGGCTCGGCATAAAATCACAATATGCTCACTATATTCAATTAACATATTATTCAGAGATATTCATATTAATTTTGACTTGATATTGCCAAATAGTGCATGAGAAAAAAAATGTAGAGATTAATTCACTGTAATTTATGCACACTAGTTGCTTCATTACTATGTTTTATTGAATAGGACCGCACAGATAACATTTAATTAATAATTATACTCAAACTCTAGCGTGGCATTGATATTGACGGTAACTGTGATGATTTTTTAATGTTACATCATGGAAAATTTTGCGTTTATAGAATAACAAACTTTTCGCCATGGTTATATAGGTTTTTCACATAGGTAATGGAACCACAAATTAATATTAAAAATTACATGTGAGATGTGAGCATCTCCACTGCCAGCCATAGAAAGCCCTGGTTAACGTATGTGCTTTTTGCTTGCAAATATAATTAGCTGATGTTCACACAAGGGTCACCACAGTGAGATGGGGAAAATAAACACTATAACTTGTGCACGCTTTTCTAACATGGACACTATTCAGGTAGACAGTTACCACGATGCCGCAGCACAGATCCTTGTTCATTAAATAGTAGTGGCCCTGCAGTGTTTAATTAATATTCTCTATGTACATAAGCAGTCTTAGGGTAACAAGTTACAGAAATCCATACGAAATGAGTGTGCCCCTCAAGTAATGTCAGGGGGCTCTTGCCATTCAACCATGTACTAAGCAGATGTTGGATCTACAGGATGTCAGAATCTCTTTCCTATTATACTTTTCGGAAAACCTATTAGGTTTCCTCAGGGGAGCCGTTTGGTCTCTCGGCAGCGTAACAATTGACAGTGTTAAACATCTCAAAATGTCTCATGCTATGTTTTTTTTAGGTGTTCACCTGAGATACATAAAAACTAGAGACAAAGAGGATTAAGAGCTGTTCTCCCAGTGTGTACATATGTGTGTGTGTGTTAGTATGTGAGCACGGGATCTTAACCTGACCTCCTGCTACTATTTCATTGGCCCATTTGACCGCTGTAGCCTATCCTGTGCCCCCATTTATTGTGATTGCATGGAGTTATTGAGGAGTTGGAGCT
>OMLB01054887.1:0-15247 GCA_900302555.1 Myripristis jacobus
AGACACGCACACATGCACACACACAACACACACACACACACACACACACACACACACACACACACCTGCATGTGTGCAAACAGAAACAAATTCACAAATAGTCATTTCTCCCTCACACAAATCCACACTACATCTGTGTGTCTCTGCCTCTGTGCTTCTCTGCCTCTCTCAATCTTACTCTATTTTCTATTGTGCACACACTTACACACACACACTCACACACACAGTTAGAAAAAGAGCCATCATTGTCCCACCCATCTTCCTCTTATCTCCTTGTTCTACTATTTTGTTGGTGGTAATTGTTGAGGAACAAATGGGCTGTTTTTCCTCCAGCCCATTTAGTTAAAAAATTGCAAGGCAACCACCCGTAATCCAGAACAAAAGTAATCTCTCTCTCACTGTCTCTCTAGCCCCTTTTACACAGCCTGTTCAAGACGGGAATACCAACACAGAATGTGGGTTTATTGTAGTTCCAGCGTTAAGCCAGCAGCGGAGGAAGTCACAGAGCCAATTTGACATCTGTAGCGTGTGTGTGTGTGTGTGTGTGTGTGTGTGAAAGGGAGAGCCAGCAGGACAGGACAGGAGTGTGATGTTTGTGATAATGTCTTATGTGTGCGACCCACCACCAGGATATTTAAAAAGCAGCTCAAGCAGTTAGCCATTTTTTTATAGACCTACGTAGACCCTGTGACGTCAATGGTCCAGTTGATCCAGCATGATCCAAGATTTTCAATCCAAAATTAAAATTGACGAGTCAAGATCTGATCACAACAAAAATGGCGCTGCTGTGGTACTACAGCAGGAAATGAAGCCGGAGGAGCGAAATGCTGGAAATGATGTAGGTCGTCGGACCAATCATAGCTCTTGTGGTCTGCGTAGTTCCAACGTTACAATTTTTGGGAGGTGCCCGCAAGGGACGCATTCGCTACGCAAACCCTCCGTGCGCAACACATACGCGAGAGCATAAACTAGGCTTTATTCGTCACACTACACACCAATGCTAGTGTGTTACATGTCACACCTCTGTGCCTATAACGCAAGAATGCTGCTGTGTAAAGGCAGGCCCTCATTACGGCCGTATTGCGGGATCTCTGTGTAAAAAGGGCTTCTTAATTTCTCTCTCTATGTCTGTCTTACACTCACCACGTGCAGGGCCTCTGCCTGTGTGTGTGTGTGTGTGTGTGTGTGTGTGTGTGTGTGTGTGTGTGTGTGTGTGTGTTTGAATGAGAGAGATGGAGTTAATAGCACTTCCCACCTTAACATCATTCAGACAAATTCTCCAGGTTAAAATGTCACCTCAGAACAGCTTCCATTAATCACCAGTGTACGTCTGTCACAGCTGCTGTTCTCACATTCAAATGAGCCGTAATAAGAAACACATGAATGAAGATCCTAACCGCTGATACCTTTCACTAACGGCACTGTCCCCTTTGTGGTTCACATAGGTCGGCTGCAAATAACATTTAGTAAGTTTTCAGCATCATTTTCAGGACAGCAGGTTTGTCCTAATCTCCTATTGAGGGATAAAAGAGATAAAAACATATAAAGTAGGTAAGACTGGGTGGAGTCAGGCCACTTAGTCTTGCTGTGGCCCTGGACAAACTCATCTGCTGAAATCAACAGGGAACACCATAAGTGAAGCGACCAATCTTTTTCTACACACAGATTAAATGTTCGCTCCATGCTACCTGAAGGGACACAGCTAAATAGGTATATGAAAAGTGATGTTATTTTTAGTTATGACAGAACCAGAAATGTCTAAAAAAACAACAACAAAAAAAGTGTTTTCCATCTATTTGATGAACATATGAATAAATCCACCCACTATTTAAATGGCAGGTACAGTGGCTTACAAAATAATGGTGTTCAAATAATAATCTTTTTTGTGCCTACCATGCCCATGCATTTGTTAGTTACATGCAACTCTCTATTTATTTGTAGGTGAGGTCCTGCAAATAGAGACTACATCCAATTCACCCGCAGCCTCAAATCCCCCAAATTATTTAAGTGCATATTAGAAAAAAGAGAAAAAACAAGACTTTGTGCAAAGGATTTGTCCTGTCAGAATAAGCATCCTTGCTGCAACACACAGGCATCTTTAGAAAGGAGGGGAGAGGATATTCATTCAATTAGACCAGTGATTGAGACAACTGTACACGGTGCTTTAGGGTGCACGGGTGCCAGCCTCGGTGGTATTACAGCTGAAGCATGTGATTGGTGCTTGCATGAAATCTGTGCTCGCTATTGGTGATGAAGGCGTCGATTTTCTTCTGCACGCTGCTTTTGACAAAAAAATTGTTTTTGAATGAATTTTTTTGTGGATAATGCGAAAATCTGCATTTTTGGCTCTGGTGACTAAGGCACAATAAAGACAGAAGGCTTTTGCAATACCATCTTAATAGAAGCTGGATCTCAAGGGAAAACAGTGTCACAGTGGTGATTTTTTTCATATGGCTTAACAAAGGTTTGTGTGTGTGTGTGTGTGTGTGTGTGTGTGCATATACCCCTCTCCATCCACATGATTGTGTATGAGGGGACGTGCCCCAAAACACTCCAATAGCCTGCTGTAGATGGCTGCGTTGCCATATTCATTCCCCACTTCCCACAGTGTGGGCAGACCCTTGCCGGCATCTCTCTGATATTTTTATTACATTAGTGGGGGAAATGCGAGGGGGGTGGGTCAGCTCTTGTTTTCCAAAGCATAGCGCTAAACCACAGGAATGCTGAGGCGGATCCATTGCAGTGCTCCACAGCCGCCGTGGCCCTTTGAAGAAGGCTCTCATCCAAATTCCATGGAAACAGCCACAGCCTCACCCCCTCACCCCTCCACCCCCGCAGACAACACCACCAGTTTGGGGTCTGCACATGGGGAGGGGGAGGAAGCAGCGAGAGGTGGGGGTCCGTCTTTGTGCTGCAGGTGAATGAAGTCAGAGTGGTGATGTAAAGTTCAGTTGCTGTCTCACTGAAAATAACCATAATGACTCAGGGAGAGGCCTGGCTTATCTTTCATGTGGCTTTATTGAGCCTTTACACCATGGCCACTGCAAATAGCTACTGCAAATGTCAACAGTTTAATCCTCTGTTCCATCTCAGTGCTCATTAATGCATTCAGCTCATCTTAAATTTATTGTCGCAAAGCACAGCAGCAATAAACAGCTACAACGGTTGTGTAGCTGTTTATTGTTGTGTCACGCTATGCCACCGTACAGCCATGTTCGCTTTCGGCCTCCATACCCTGCCTCAATTTATTTCCCGGCAATTAACACTGGCGTAACATTAACACTAAAACTGATCTAGCCTCGTTTTAGGCACGTTTCTGCTTTGCTAACCAGGCGCAGTGGAGGACAGGACGACATGCAGCAAAGGGCCGGGGCCACACTCAAACCCAGACGGCTGTGGTTACAGTGGTGCCTGGAAGTTTATGAACCCTTTACAATTTCCTCTATTTCTGCATAAATATGACCCAAAACGTGATCCGATTTTCACATGCGCAAGTCCTAAAATTAGATTAAGGGAACCAAATTAAACAAATAACAAAAAAAACATTAAACTAATTAATTTATTGAGGAAAATTATCCAGTCACATATATGTGTGAACCTCTGCGGCACTGACTTCTCTAAAGCACGATTGGTGTAAGTTAGCCTCAGCAGTGAGTGGTACGTGCGTCAGAAGGTGCCGTATGTAATCCATTCTGGCAAATCCACAATGTCTACAATGCCGTGGCTCAAGGGAAATAGCTGAATCAGCTGGTAGCATCTCCACTGCCTGGATGCTCCAGTTATTAATCTGACCGGGACGAAAATAGTGCAGGCAGAAAAATTCTTATTTTCGAATCTTATTTCGCCCTGAATAAATGAACTCTATCGATTTTTAAAAACTTGGCAAGCGGCCATGATATAAGCGCAGTAATGCACTCCGAGGTGTCCCAGTTTAGGGAATAAATGGAGTCGGCGGAGGGAAGTGCCACATCATCCATTAATTACCTATATGGGGACACCTCGGAGTGCATTATTGCTCATCTATGTACAAAGATACAGTAAGTCTCATTAAGGTAGGGCATCTCATTTTCACTCTCAGGAGAGACCTGCATGCATTTCTACTGTACATGTAGTTTTGTTTTGGTCAGGAGCAAGAGCAGAACGTGTGATGCATCACGTGTTGATGAGATGATATTGATTTGTCTGAGTGGCGTGTCGGCCTTGTAAAGATAAATCACTTGCCTAAGGACATCACTGATAATGTGTTACTTTATTGTATCTTAATGTGTTGCAAAGAATAAACCTTTCATGCTGTTTGCTCCATGAAATGGGCTGGAGCGGCAGGCAGTCTCTCAGGAGCCCGCTCGCATGCTCAATATTTCATAGCGATTGTTTGTAAATTGCGCTGATTCTCTGGTTTCGGGCTTTGGGAGAAAGTTTTCCACAAACTGTGAGCAGGAATAAGCAGTTTTTAATGGTATATAATGGTATCAATAAAACTAACCACTTCAGTTGCGTTGTGTGTCAACATTTTGAGCAGTAAAATGTTTTTCGGTCCGCTGTTCCTCTTAGATTATGCTGCAGCACGACTCATAATGCTAATCTGCAGCGTAACAGTCATGCCACTGGGTTAAAACACATTATTTTACCACACATCTGCAACATAGGAAATCCATTTCACCCAATCTAACCCCTAAATACCAAGTTTGTACATCATTAATACCAAAGTAAACACTCATAATTACATGTAAACATGGCTTTATAGGCTCCCACCTGTGTCAATAGACTGTCAGTTTATTTAGCCTTAGCTTTGGGCTAAAGGGTTCGCCGTTTCCATGTCTGGAACGGAGCTGCACGCCTTGAGGGTGCAAGTTGAATAAAGATTACATGTGTCATTATATTAAGTAGCAGCAGCTCATGTTCTGCGCACGGTAATATAGGGCGACATACATTTTACATGAGTACCACTGACCGGCTCCTGTGCAAGGTTGGCCACTTCATTTGAAGCACGGACCGAATTAATTAGGTAAATGTCTCAAAGGTTAATCATTTTCCCCTCTCTCTTTCCGGTAAGTTTTTTCTCTCTCTCTCTCCCTCTCCCGCTCTCACCGGCTATCTCTGTACCACACATATACGTATGTGCTAATTCTGCCACTCTCTTCATTTTCCTGCCTCTTGTATTTAATCCTTGTTCCCGCTCTCTCCTTCTCCCGCTCGCGCTCTCTCTTAAATTATATCTATTTGCATTTAAAAGCCGAAGCAGGGTGGGTTTCTTTGCTTTCTGCTGATATTCCACGTGCACACACTGTCCAAGACACACACACGCGCACGCGCGCACACAAAGACGCTGTCGCCTCCACGCCTGTACGCAACCACACACACACGCACGTGCACACACTTGATTAGAGGGTGGTCTGAGCAGCCCGGGGTTAAGTTTGATTAATTAACATTGATATAGATTAATTAGCTGTAGCGACACTTTGATCTTTGAAATCACCTCCATATGTGTAGCCTGCTATGTATTTAGCACCGGGGTAGTTTGTGTACGTAGGCAGGGGATTGCACGTTGCATATCTGCTGCGTGTGGAGCTTCGTAACATCTTTTGACTCAGCAAGAAAAAGAACACGCTGCGAAAAAAAAAAACCTCAATCATTTGATCTCACGCTCAGCCTTAAAATTGTATGAAAGGAGTGAAAAGAAAATCTGCCCGTGTGATGAGATAACCTCACTTTTTCCTCAAAGCTCCTCGTGTCCATAATTTTCTTGAATCAAGTGTCATTTTCTTTTCTTGTGGGTTGACGGGCCTTATTCTCCCCTGCTTCAACATATTTATTCAACATATTCAACATACAGTATTTATACTCACAGAAAAATCCCTGAAACTGAATTAGAAACAAGTGGGATTATCTCATCCCACAGGCAGATTTTTTTCCACTTGTTTTGAAAAAAAGAAAGATTTTAACACTGAATATGAGACTAAACAAGTTACTATGTGCAATCCCAGAATATTTTATTTTTGTGCTACAAAGACAGGAAAGAAAACATGGTTAGAAATTGGCTCGTGGGGTTTCAGCACTTTACCAATGGAAACAAATTTCCAACTTCAAAATTTCCATTTCCTAAATAAATTACTTTCTCCAGAGTCATCCGGATGGTTCAGAGTTAAAACAGATACGTTGTGTTTAATTTATAACCCGCTGCCCTAAAATGTCCAGTTGACTAGTTTCACTCCAAGATGCCTTTTCTCCATCTAAGAAAAGAATGTTACGGCAAAACTCTTATTAAAACATTTCTCTTCCTTGTCAGAGTTGATGTTTCTTTCTGATGTTACAGTTCTGAATGTTTCAGCAGTGATTCTTGAGGCTCTGTCTCTGAAACCATTCACACTTGCAGTCGACACATTTACCAGTTGTGTCAAACTGAATGCACATTCTCGACTTTACACTCAGTTTATTTTATGACACACTTTCTGCAAAAAATGTAAACACCACTCACTGCTTTCCACTCGGTTTATAATTTAATAACACACTTCTAGCAAAACTTCAAACGCTGATCTCTACATCGCTGCGCTGTTTTGCCAGTTGCATTTCCACATTTAGAACTGTGAAAACACTTTTTCATAATTAATAAGTTCACTTACAAATCAGAGCTGGAGCCACAGATAAACATTTGTTTTGGACAACAATGCAGGACAATGCTGGGCTGAGAGGAAGAGGAGTGAGAAGTAGGAGGAAGAGGACGAGGAGTAACAGAAGTAAGACTTATGACCAGATCCACAAGGAAGGTGAGATTTTGCCTAATTTTTTCTGTTCTTAATTTTTTTTCCAAGCACAAATGTTTTTGATTTCTTCTGACTTCTTCGTTTTTGTTTTTGTTGTTGTTGTTTGTTTGTTTTTTAAATTGCATGTACTGTTAGTGTGATTTATTTAGAATACACATCTATATTCATTTGGATACCTCTGTGTGTGTGTGTGTGTGTGTGTGTACTACATGTATGACAAAACTTTATTGCAACCTGCTGCCCTGCATACAGAAAAAGCAAAAGCCACAAGTGTTTTTTTTTATTATTTTTTCTACTGTCAGTGTATAGTTGGAGTTTTTAAAATATTTGAGGAGTTTTGCAAGAGTTGTTTGTTTTTGCAAGAGGCCTATAATGTGTTTCTGGCTTGGTTTAAGGTTTTGTGGCTGGTGTGTAGACTTTGGCAAAAATAGCCTATAGTGTCAAAGTTCGTGGCTGAGCAATCAGAAAAAAGAAACTGTAGATGGATAAAAGAACTTGAGGACAGAAGCAAAAAACAGAAGAAAAAAACAAACAAAAACAGGATTTTTGCATGAAACAGGCCTGGGACAAGCAGCAGCTACTGCAGTTTTTACTGATTGCCAGCATTTCCCACTACAGCGGTCACATTTTCTTCACACATTTGTAATGACAGCAGTTTACATGAGGTAAAATATGGATCACTTCTCATTGCTTTGACACAAAATGCACCCAGCGACCACATGTTCCAAAATTCCTGAATTCTTTTCTCTTTCAAACCACACTTACCCTTTTTAGCTAACGACCTTCTCTCATGTTTTGTTTTTCCCTTCATTACAGTAGTGTGCCGTCTTTACAAAAGGGCTTGTTTGCGGGATTGTCGTAAACGTCCCTGAACGTGGGCCATGACCAAAACAGGTTACAGAGGACAAAGAGAGCCAGGAGAGAGAGAGAGAGAGAGAGAGAGAGAGAGAGAGAGAGGTGCACGTGGTGGAAGTGGAGGATTGGCAGAGATGGATCCCACATTCCAATAGAGTCTCTCCAAGGTGAACGGCAAGAGAGGAAGTCCAGTGTTACATAGACAAGACTTTGTCCAAAACAATGGGACATAGCTGAGTAACTTGTATTCCCATCCAGGAGTGCATGAGGTGTGTATAAATAGTGGGCAAACCATTTCTTGTAACTAGATTTTATTTATTTATTACTGATTCATCTCTTTGATTTGATGCATATCATCCAATGCAAAAAAAAAAAGAATTAACAAAAAACATCAGCGACGACAACAGCCAAGATAATTCAAAGACACTATGCTATATCCCATAATGCCACTGGTAGTTAATGGTTTGGTTTTTTTTGTTTTGGTTTTTTTTGGTCATTCTGTTATGAGTGGCAACATGATCTTGTTGAATGACAGCCTTTGTGAGTGTTTTGTTGGGATGAGTTGATTTTGAGACGTGTGACGTGATGGGATAGTTGCGGTGCATTTTGGGGGCAAAAACAACCGCCGTGCCAAGCCGTGCTTTGGTCGGGAGAGCTGTGTTAAGAGTTCTGCGCTGAGAAAGGCTCGATAGCAATCAGTAAAAACTTTACAATTTTTTTTGTGATTGCTACAACCTGCGCTGAGCACCGAATGGGTAGGCCCGGCTTATTCTCCCCGACTTCCATCCATCCATCCATCCCGCCCGGCCATCCCTTTCTCCCTCCGTCTTCACAGTGGAAAGGGTCTTCCACTGCCTGGCATCATTAAAAATCAATGTGCCTGCTGTTTAGAGTTTGAACCCTGTGTGAATTGGAGAGAGGGAACTCTGACAATTCCCTGGTGCTAAGCCCTCCAAGTCACATGCGGTTTGTCAAGCTTTGTCAGAGGACAAAAAGAAAGAGGGAGACAGGGAGGGAGGGAGAGAGGGAAGGTGTGTGTGTGTGTGTGTGTGTCTTCTGCATGTGTCAGCTTATGCTCTTGCCTGTGTGTGCTTGTGCGTGATAGTGTGTGTGTGTCTGCCTCCCTCCCTGCCTATTTGTTGCGTGTGTGTGTGTGTGTGTGTGTGTACACAGTGAGAGGGTGAGAGTGCTGGGGATGAGTGGGGAGGCATAGCTGCCGGGGTCTCCATGGCAATGATGCTAGTTAGCTAGCTAGCGCTCGGGGGCCCTGGAGAAAAGTGACAATACAAGGGACTTAGCAGCAGCCGCAGCTCAGCAGCCGCACTGCATTAATGAGATTTTTCACACTTATTATACACACACTCCCAGCTAGTGGCATAGCAAGAGCGGTGAGCGCTGTGTGTACGGTGTGTTCTGTGCGCACGCTGGCCGTGTTTGTGTGAGCGCGTGTTTGACAACAAAATTAGGAGCGGCCCGCGATTGTTTGCGCACAGGGGCACACACAAATACATCCATACGTGTATAAATGCTGCTTTTGTGCGCTCTTTTTCTATTTCTATCCTTTTTTTCCGTCCTGAACTCTGCTGCCCACGCACACACACACACACTCACACACACACTCACACACATACACACACACACCACAACCCGGAAATAAACATACAAATGAACAAAGACAAAATTACAGACTTCAGCTGCGGGCTGTCATTTCCAGCCATTATGCTGTTATTATATTGTATTGCTCCATCTCCAGTGTGTTACTGCTTGGACTCCTGTCAGCTCCTCTCCTCTCCCCTGAGCTCGCTCCTCCAAGCACTGGGAGAGGAGGCTCATGCAGCCAAAAGCTACAACAACTGCAAAAAGCATAATCTCAAAATAAAAGATTAGGTAGAACAGTGTTTGTGTGAATAAAATGTGTGTGTGTGTGTGTGTGAGAGAGAGAGAGAGGTGTGTGTGAATAAACCAGAGACAGAGAGACGGGGACAAAGAAAGGAGAGAGATTCATATACGGCTGGGCCTTGACAGCTTGTAAATATTCATAAAACTCGGTATGTTCAAAAAAGAAGTTGCTGTAAAAAAATCTGTGTGCAGCAGGAGATGGATATGTCACCCAGTTGCTTGAAGAGTAAACTAAAGCTATACATTTATTCTAGAAAATGATAAAAATGATGTTTATCATGATAAAATTGTTATTGTTTTTTTTTCCCCCTCATTTGCTTTCATTATGGGGGAGACATTACATAACAAAATCCAGCAACCGAAATATTGTGCTGACACTGCATAATATTCTGTTCACTAAGGTAATCACATATGCATTATAAATGTACATACATTTGCATACACATAAAGATGGAATGCAAAATGTTGTGAATAATAATTAAAAAAAAAAAAGGAATGTGTACCCAGAAGCCAAGATAAGCACAGTTGTGTGTTACAACCCAGCCAAACTTAAAAAAAATCAATCACAATCAGGTCTAAATAATTCTACAACCTCCATTAAGCCTCCTATGAAAATTAAATTAGAAAATGATGTGATGATTTGAGCAGGGTAATTTATAATGGGGGGAAAAAGAGACAAACAAGTATTTAGCAGTTAAAAGATTCAAATCAAAGGGAATTTGCAGGGAAGACCTGGTTTTCTAAACTCCAGCTCTTTGCTATTGGAGACATGAATGAATGAATCAGTGAATGAATTGAAATGACAACAATGATGAGGATTTTCAGCTGTTATTAGACTGCGGGCTGTTTGGCTTGCATTTATATTTTCTATGAGGTTCTCCTTTTGTCTCACTGGGGTATTGGAGGGGTGAGAGGTGGTGTTTGAGAGGGATTTTTTTTTTTATTGTACAAAAGAACCAAAGTGATCAGTCCAACTTGCCATATCTAAAAATGCAGCAGCATAGCCCATGTGGACACAAAGACCCATTCACAGGGTAAAACAAAATATATCTTGAAACTGCGGGTTTGTTGCACACTTAATCAGTCATAAACCTTCGTGTTTTAATATTTTTCTTTGTAATTTCTCACTATGCAAAGAAAAAACATTTCTCTGCTGTTCTCCCACACCCAGCAGCTGAACACAGGTTTTTCTAGTTCTCGTGTAACATATCCTTCGACACTTGTGGGATCTGGAGGTTTTGCACATTACTATCGGCTTCATTTCTGGCATAGAATCAATCCAATCATCCCTAAGTGGCCAAGGCATAATTATAATAAACTTGGCCATCTTAATTGCATGATGCATTTCTTGTTTATATGGATGGTGTTTTTCCAGGATGACAGTGCATCTAATAGCCGCACAGCCACATGCCCAGGCCTGCTGAATAAGATATAGGCCTATTTGACTTATGGGAGATTCTAAAACGCCATCGGAGCTTTGTCATAAACGCAGGTGACCTCTCAGGATCAGCCTGGTAGTGGTGTTTAGCGCTGACCGGGGATCAAAATGAAGCCAGAAAAGCTCTGCTTAACAGTATTCCAAAGCCGGAGGTGAATGTTTATACTGGTGTTTCCTTGGTTTTATCCTCAAATTAGCATGTGAACGAATTAGCCGTGCAAGCAGCAGACTCTAAATGACGCCTGGCCTACTTGACAGAGAGACGACGGCGAGAAACTCGGTAGGAGGAAAAACAGTTTGTTACATGGAGCCGAGCAGGTGGACCCAAACGCAGGAGACAGCAGGTGAGCACGGCTGAAAACAAGTGTATTTATTACTAACACAACTGAGGATCACAGGAACCGGGAACAAGACACAAGGAGTGCAAGCAAGCAAGACTTAACCAATGATCCAACTACAGTGAACCAGAGACGGTTTAGAGGAGAGACGGCTCACTGCAGAGTCATTTCCTGTGTCTGTGTCACATGGGTGCCTCGCCCCGTTAGGAGACCAGCGACCATATCACACCCACCCGCCCACACGCCGCTCACAACACCGACTGTCTCTGATAACACTTTCAAATAAGGTGTGGGATGGGGGCAGAGGCGACGGCGCCTACTTTGGAGATAGGAAGTATGCACCATCTCATACCACTGGCGCAGGTATCTTGAGGCATCTTTTGTATAGAAGATCTTTGACTGAAATGAACAACAGGTCTTAAATACAAACCGAAGTATTCAGGGAAACAGGAACAGGTTGGCTGACAGGGGAACAAGCAGGGAGCTGATTGGCCAGGAGCGGGCGAAACAAGAGGTAACCAAAGATGCTCTATACAGCGATGATGCATTACAAGCTGCGCCAAATGGTATACACTTCCTGTCTCCTGATTGGTCGTTAGAAAGCGATGCAAACAGAGAGAGGAGATGTCTTCGTGTTGCCAGATCTTGTGAGAGCTTGTTGCCGAGACAGAGACAAGTCTCAAACAAAGTTCCTTTTCCTGATCTGATCTCTCGTCTACTTCTCCCGTTGGAGTGAATCAACTCAGGAGGGCCGCTGGTCTCCTAAAGGGGCAGCACAGTGATACAGATACAGGAAATGACTTGAAGTGAGCCCTCTCCTTCCTGAACTGTCTCTTAAATAACACCAGGGCAGGGCTAACAGGATGAATGCAGGGCAGGTGTTCAGGGGGAAACCAGGCAGGGCAGGCGGCCTACAGGAAGACGGGAGGGACACACGGAGCGGGAAGGCAACCCAAATACAAAAGACCTAATGAAAACAGAAAATAAATAGTTCTGACGGGACCATGACACAATTGTGCGCAAAGGAAATGAGAATCTCATTCTACAAAAGGAAGTGTTCCTCTGCTGCCTGGCTGCTGGACTCACAGATTAAAGCAGCTGTCAATTGATCAAATATTTGCATTTTCCTTCCCTTTTTTCATTGTGCACGACTGCGATTGTGTGTCCACGCATGTGCACACACACACACACACACACACACAGAGAAAAGAATGCATGCATGTACACACACATATGGACGTTTGGAAATGAATTCAGAGCACACACACACACACACACACACACACACACGCTGCCTCAGCTCCATCCATTTTCATTGGGGGATCGCTCTTGACACGGTGAGCAGGGGGTCCTTTTTGCACCGCTGACGGCACATGCCCCCTTAAGGATAGCAAAGGGCAAAGGGCACGCCCTTATCACCGTGGCAACACAGTTCTCGGGGGAAACATTCCCACCAGCGTAGGGGTACTAGATCCAACTTGTCAGGATGCATCATTACTGCAAAAGTTTCTTTTCAAAATGTGATATATCAGTTTTGGTGAAGAACAGGTATACAAAGTTTATTTTTTAGCGCTGTGTAACAAAACTGATGACATCCTGTGTGGATCACTGAAGATTACAGACTTCATAAATGAAATGCACATTCAAAAGCACTGATTTGAGACGAGTAGGTGACAGAGATTTTGAAGTATTCACATAAAAATCATAATATCATCCACTGCTAACACAAAAGCAGCGTTCGTCCTCCCTGGATGTTTGTCCCTCTCAAAAAATGTTGATGGACACTTGTTCCAGTGACCCAGCCTGTAGTGTTTCAGGAGTGGCTTGAAATATGGACACAAAGTGGTTCATCCTGGTTACATTTCTACTCGCAAGCCAAGGAACGTTTCGCTGGGCTCTGAGTGAAGCGGTGATGATTTGCGTTCTGATCAGAGCCGCTCTGTTTTGAATCCGGAACTGCACACAAGTTGTTTATTTCACCTATTTGTGGACACCCGCTGCCACTGAGCTTAAATTATGCAGACTAGATACACAGGACGATTTGTCTCCACGCTGCATTATCAATATTCAGTAAACTTTGGTCACCATCAGCCTTATGTTAATAGGAGATTTGTACAGCCAAAAAAATAAAATCACGAACGAGAACTTTTAAATATGAAATATTAAATATGTTAAATATATAAGCCAATATGAGAAAGTGATATGGCAAATTTGATGTCAAAATGATAACTGGGCTTAACGGCATTGGCTGTCAAGGAGGAATTTCTTGCTTCTGTGGGTGTATGATGATAATTTATCCAAACTTCCACTTATATAACTTTTTGAACAACATTTTATATTATTATTTTTATTCATTTGTGTTTGGACTTTTATGACTATGAGTGATTTCTGTGATGGCCAATACAGCTGGATTTTTTGTCCATGTGTGTGTGTGTGTGTGTGTGTGTGTATGTGCGTGCCAGCAGAGAGTACATGTTTACAGCCCGTGTAAGTGTTTGTGTGGCTGCGTATGCATGTCTCACCTCCTCCTCACCCCGCTCCACTGAGAGATGAACAGATGGACACAGTGGGGGGGAGGACAGAGTCTAGCGAGGCAGGGAGAACGAGAAGGAGGCAGGAAAGAGTTTTCTATCGCGTCTCCTTTCCACAGTAACACACAACGCCAAGCTGTGCCACAGACGTGTCAGACTAACAGGTGATACAAAAGTGTCTTCAGGGGAACATTTGGGTGACAGTGGGACGATGCGCATAGTAACCTGGGTGACAAAGGTGACATTGTGTTAAAAAAAAAAAAAATTGACACTAGCGAGGCATACGGGTGGCACAAATGTGATTTGCGGGGTGCTCACAGGTGACATTACAAGGAGGCAACAAAGAAGGAGCAATGAGGAGAGGTGATGCTGAATTTCTGTGTGCTGTTTCATGTTTGAAATTATGGGATAAGTGAATTTTGGATCGTTTTGTATACTTTTCTGTTTGTACATCCTGTGCAACACGCGTAATTCATTTTTTTTAAATAGCAGCTTCGGCTCTGGATTTGGTCATAAGCTCAAAATTGGTGTATCAGATGATTTCAAAGTAACTAAACAGACAGCAAAAAGCAATAAAATACAATGACTGGAGGCTGGCACGCCGCAAATATCAAGTCATTATCCGTGATTCCTGATTGGATTTAAATTGCAATCATGTCATATCAATTTGGTTTGTTTGAGTTATATTTAAACGTACTGGCTTACAGGTCCACATGGCTTTACAGATGAAGTTTGTTTTACTGCGGAGACGCAACCAAGCGGAAGAAAAACTGGAAGAAAGTCGCGACTTCAGATCAAATTCAGGCCAAATCGCATGAAACGAAACAGGAAAGGGGCCTTGATGTTGTCAAGACTGAGCTGGATGGTCGAGAAACCCGAGGAAATCTGGAACTATAAAAACATGTCAGCCAGGAGTGTAGCTTGTTTTCTTGTAGCTGATTATACTGCAAACCTCAAATCTATCACGGCTGGGACTTATACCCAAGCTGTGTGTGTGTGTGTGTGTGTGTGTGTGTTCGGAGGAGGGGTAGGGGTCTGTGTGTTTGTGTGCGTAAGTGTGTGTTTGGGTTTCTGCAAGTACCAGCATGGTAGCCACAAGCACCAGCATGATTTGGACCACTACAAAGTACTGCTGCCACTTTCATAGTTTTGAACATGTGACTGCTTTCTCTGCATCACCCCGTGTGCACACGAGTCTCACCTGGCACAGGTAAGGCTGAATCCTCAACAGAATCAACAGAATCCTTGTAACTTGTTCATCGTCCTGTCTAAAATGTTGTGAAAATGTCTTTCATCAGCCCTTTAAAATGACAGACCTGCCACTGGCCTTCTGCAGTGGTTTTCAACCTGGGGTACGGAGACCTCCCCATGGGTCCTTCAAGGGCTCCTTGGAAAAATGGGGATTTTTTTTTTTTTTTTTTTTTT
>OMLB01054888.1:0-13665 GCA_900302555.1 Myripristis jacobus
AAAAAAAAAAAAAAAAAAAAAAAAGTTTACTGCTCATTCTTATTCCAAATAAATAGTTTCCAGCATGAGGATGAAGAGAGCGCAAAACCTGTATTTTACAGTTTTGACAATATGGCACGATTGTTTATAAAATATGGGACAGGGACAGGGGATAGATATTGTGCTCTGTTCCTTCCATTCTCTCACCTAATCCTGGTCTGTGTCCACTTCCTTTTCCTGTTCCCAACATTGGTGCACGCCCCCTCCCCCAGCCGACAGGATGTGGAGTCTGGCCTCTCAGCAGATAATGTGACGCACACGTGTGCTAGCGGAAGACAAGGCCATGAGCCACAAAGGTCCACTCTGGGTCCCGGATTATGATAACATCAGGAAGCGCAGAAAGGAAGAGGTGTCTGCAGGAAGTTGGCAGGCCGGTGAAGGCCTCAGAGAGAATCTCACTTATCTTTCTGAGAAGCCTGGGTGTCACCCTGCACTCCAACATGATGTCACGGAGAATGGGTGACACAGGCCTTTTTTTTCCTCGCTTGTCATCATGATGTACAGTTTGTGGTTCGGTTACCGTAAGACTCTCCCACCTGCCTTTAAATTTTTATCAAATAACTTGTTCCTACTTAAACTTTAGACCCCGGTGGCCCCGTCTAACCCAGTGCAGTTTGAGTGAAATTAAAACATGGCAATTGTTTATTAATCACTGATATAAAAATGAATCAAATTGAGACAAAAGACAGCCAACTGGTATTAAAGAAAACTCTGTCCTTTTAAAGAGTATTCCCAGTGGAGGGAGCTTGAAATAAATGTTGTAGGTAGGAAAGTCCAGATGGTCTTTAAAACCGTATTCCCCCACCATAAGCACTCTTGATTTATGAGTTTCTCTAATGGTATCTCTGTTCTGATCTGGCTTTCTTTCACCCTGCTCTCTTCTGAAGGTTTAAACTCATCAGGTTCTCTCAGCCCTGTCGTTAATCCTCAAGTACAAAGGAAGGTATGGCTGCAGAGAATTGGGGATTTTTCCTCCTCCCTTTTTCTTCTGTACTGAAACTCCCGCTGACTGATGAATGATAAACTGATGAGCAGGCCTAATCCAGGAGAACTCCCTCCTGCTGCTTCACTTTACATTCCCCAAACAGATGTAGTCCTCGGTGGAAATTTGCCATGAAATTGGGAGCTGGTTTGTGAAGAATTCCTCACATGACACTGCAGTGACTGAGCATGTACAATTGACCCGAGCTCGCATGCCTGCAAGTGACATTCCCAGTTTTTGTCAGGGAGTGAGAGTGGGTGGGCCATGAGAACATGGAGCTCATATATCAGCCTCACCTAATCCACCGAAATGTGATGTCTGTTATTTCAAAGTATGTAAGACAGTGTGGTACTGTCTATACTTACGGGACCACACCACAGGGCTTGTGGGGCTGGAAGTGAGGGGTCAGGACACAAAGGAGTTTGGCAATTAAAAGTGACACTTGTTGGATAATGTGGTTACACAGCAGAGCTTTGCTTATCCTGAGCTGACTGGCGAATACAGCAGGTGTACAACAGGTCAAAACAGGGTGATGATGAACTATATTCAAAGCACAGGGAAATATTTCCTTTGTAAATTAGATTGATGTGGTGCAAATAATAAATGGGCATGCATGTTTCAGAGTTTTAACAACTTGTAAACTTTTTATCACAGTCCATGTTTGTTTAGTTTAATTCAACAAACTTATTTCCATTGTGGTCCTTGATGAATGTAAGAATAATAAAATGGATGATAACATGTGAATAAAAATCCATCATCAGACTTGTCTGAATGGCCTGTTGTATTCTGCCCAGCATTATTTAAATAGTAAAATTGTGTGTGTGTGTGTGTGTGTGTGTGTGTGTGTGTGTGTGTGTGTGTGTGTGTGTGTGTGTGTGTGTTTATATGTTGGTGCCCATGTGTGTGTGTGTGTCTGTCTAAGGCGACATCCACATGGAGGCAGCATTTTTTTTTTTTTTTAAACACAACTTTTTCTTTCTGTTTCTTGTTTCTCTTTTACCTTTTGTCCACAAAAAAATGTTGCTCATGGTCATGGAGCATTTGAATAACACTCTCCAAAGTGGAACTTTTGAGAAAACACAGTTTTCCTTTTTCCATGCTAATAATGAAAAACAAAATAAAACAAAACAATTTCATATCATTCATGTCACTGGCAGGACTTTGCTTGTTTGCTCAGGTCTATGCAGTCATTTTCAATAACTAATTGTCTTGTATGCACAGAGATATTTCTGAGATTTCTAGAACGCTCCAATGTGGACAGAGTATTCATTGAAAAAGTAACATTGTTTTTTTTTGTTTTTTGTTTTTTTTATGTTGCATTTTCAGAAAAATCTGTATTGCATGTGGACATGGCCTTATGTGGCCACTGTAACTCAGAGCTAGGAAGTTAATAAAGCAACTTACAGTTGCTAGAGATTGCATACAAACATATTTTATCTTCCTCGTTTGTCTTCTCCCCCATGCGTGCACTTATTTAGGCATCATTCAAAACCCCACTACCATGCAATACAATATGGTTCCAGAGTCTGTGATCCTCGTGTCATTGTTATTTAGGCACAAACAAACAAACAAACAAACAAACGAGGAAAAAAAAAGCATCAGTTCACAGTTCTCTCCAGGCTTGTGTGTTCACAGCACAGAAACCCTCTAAAGCATGGAATCAGTGAGTGTTTCGCTCTTCCTGTGGTCTCGGCACCAGCATGGAACCGTAGCCTCTGGCTGTACAGATGACAGTTTGTTATGATCTCTCTGACAGAGTGTACACCCTGGGGGACTAGGGGCTCATACACTCATGCACACACAAACACACACACACATACTGTACAAGCACACTCACACTGACTATGCCATCCCTGCTCTCGTTGCCATTCATGCATGCTCCTCTCACAGTTCCTTACACTCTACTCATCTCTTTGCTGAATAAAGTCCCAGTATCTTTCGGTCCACTGTCTTCCCCTCGATGCAAGCTGTACAGACACACACACACACACACACACACACACACAGATTGAGATCCAAGTGCATATACTGCAACAGATCTGCTGTATTAAAATGTTTTGTATTTTTTTTAATGCTCATAGTCTTGAGGTGCTTAAAAAATTTTTACGCTATGCAGAAATGCATTGTGTTTATTTCTTGCTTGTGTGTTACTCCATATGTCCACCAAGCTCCTCACTACCACTCATGATACAGTAGATCCATGAACAACAAACAGGTTGTGGGGCAAAAATCTATACATGGACTTGACCTGGAGCAGCCGTGGCGCTGATGGGTACGCAGGATGTTGCAGCTCTGACTGTATTCTTCTGCTGGTATATAGATATAGATGTTGTTGTAATCTGAGCCATGCTGTGCTGTCCTGAGCCTGAGAATGTGACTGAGTGAGGTAGCTGCATCCACAATATATCCCTACAAAGCCTTTTACTGGTAGCTACATACTTAACAAGCTCTTTGCAATGGGCAGCATCTATAATTTTGTTTCATTTTTGTTGGCAAATTAGATTAGTTTCGTCCTTCAGATGAAGATACTGTAGCGAGTGACACTAAATTTATTCTTTTTATTATAATTTTTTCATCAACATTGAGAAGCTAGCCCAGGGGCCTGTGTCCCGGGGCTAGCCGAGGTCATGTAGTGTTTTGTTAGAACAAAAGCCTATACACTGTCATCTCTCTTCACTGTGGGAGACACTAGATGCACCAACTGTGTGTGCACATCATGGGTGTCAATAACCCAATTTGGACGACCCTAACCAGCCTTTACTCTAACCTTAACCACTGTGCATGCAGGGTCCATATCATTTTTTTCATTGATGCAAAGTATTAAAATTTGCCATGGAGAATGTTTCAAGATGTTTCCCCCAGGCTCCCTCTAGTCCCCCAGTCTGCTGGAAAACACCATCGTGTTCTCTCAGCAGTGACTGGTCAAGCTTTATGGTCTAGCTGCAACACGCAACCCCGCACATGTGTGGGTCTGTATTCCAACCAATTTACCAAACTTGTCAGGGACGGGCTTATAAAAAATCTTTTTTACAGGCATTTCATCTTTATCACCGTTTCTACTGAGGGGATGAAAGTAGCACGAAGTCAAAATAAAAGAACCAAGTTTGACATCATGAGAACCATTTCTAATATCTGTCTTGAAATCATATTGTCTTTGCAAGAAACATTTTTAAAAGCAAAAACTGGAAAATGTTTGAGTGCCAAAAGAAACAGAGCACATTTTATAGGACTGGACACCAGTCAAGGACACAAGAGACTCTCTGCTGCTTTTGGCCCATCAGAAGAAATGATAAACAATAAACCAAATTTCAAAGATTTACCACCCAAATGTGGCAGATATATACGCCGCGTTTGGGTGTTAAATCTGCAGTTTACGAAGCCCCCAGACCATTGCTGGCGAAGCTCGCATGCGCCAAGTCAAGTCAGTTGAGATCTGTCATCTACCGCACGCATCGCTGTGATGATTGACAACCAGCATCTGGCCAATCACTGTTCAGAGCCGGGCACCAGTGCAGGTGAAGAGATGGTGACTAAAAGATAATTTGAATCTGGCGCAAGCAAGAGGAAACACAAAACAAAACAAAGCAAGAAGAAGGTTGAGCTTCGGTTAAACGTGGGCATGTTGCTTGATGACACAGATTTATCTTTTTTAGATTTCTTTATTCATAACATTCATAAAAAAACACAAAGGTCTGGCTGCTAGTTTTTTTTTTCTGTTTCAGGTTGAAGTTTTTTAAGGAAAACATCTGTTGTTGAAACATTTTTTGTTATTAACTGATGACCTAATTTATTTTTTATTTCAGATGTTGTTTATTCCTATTAATAAAGATTGTTACATTAAATAATGTTTTATTATGCACACATTTTGTACCTATTGTACACTGTTGTATTGGACGGGAGCGTTTACTGGAAGTGGGGGGGTCATAATAAAATTTGCTTCGTGCCCCAATTTGGCCCGGGACAGCTCTAATAGTGTGTGTCCAAGTGTAAAGGTGAGTGTGCTTCTTTTTTTAACACATGGTGTAAAAGAATTTTGCTGTCAAATTTTGGTGTCAACAACAACAGTAAAACCAGTACTGCAGTCAAGATTTGATTGCAGCAACAGGAACATGAGTGGGTATGCTGTTACCATGACAACTCTGCTGGACCGTGGGAAACCAGTATGTAAGTATTTTATCTTACCTTAAGAATCTATTTTAGATGTTTCTTGCAACACCCATAAGCACATTCACAAGGTAAGGAGGGAAAAAATAACAAAATAAAACAACTGGCAGAAAATGTAAGGAGAAAAGCTCATAAAATTGTATTCAAACAAATTATAGCTACATAAGATTTTAAGCCTTTTGGAGCTGAAATTGAATTTATGTCAAAAAAATAAATAAAATACATTAAAAACACATTTTCCCTATGGTTAAGTTTGGTCACGTTATTCTTATTGAGTATTGCCATATATCCTAAATTTCCAGGTCAAATTTTTTACCGTACTGGAGCCCTGGCCCTGTTTCAGACTGTCCATGTTCTGCATGAGTGAAGTTCACATCAGTCCTATACTGACCATGCTGTCACTCTGCGTTACTCACAAAGAGATTTTAGGCTACAGTGCATGTCAACAGGGGACATCTCTTTACAGCGCCGGATTATTTTTCTTGTTGTCAACAATGGAAAGGACACATTGCTGCTTGTTCCAGACAGTGCCGAGAGGTTAGCTTGTTTTTAAATTTGCAAGTATTTCAATACTCAGAGGGAAAAAAGAGCTCTGAGGTTTACCATAGTCACAGTGCAGTGCAGTCACAGGCATTTGTTTAATAAAGAGGCAGCTTTAAGTTTAAATAACCCATGCTGCTCGATGGAAGCCTCAATGTGTATTTTTACCTGCCACAGACATGTGCCAGTTATGTTGACAATTCCCATAAAGCATATCTAGTATATACACATATTATACACACTGTAGTATAAAACTCTGCTTTATCAATAATACCCAAGTAGCTGTTATTTATATGTACCAGCACTGCAGTGGTATTACATCAAAATATCTTTAGACACAGTAAAGAGAGCTCCCTCAGGGATTACTGAGTATGGTGTAATGGTATAGCATAGCATGGTGTAGTATAGGAGTATAGGTCAAGTAATGCACGTTAGGCAATTTACAAAAGGCTGAGCCAAAGCCCCCCCCCTGCTGAGTATACTGAATACCATGATCTCCTACTGTGTACGTCATGTCTAATAACATAGCTTTACTGATTTTAAAGCTGCACTCACTGGCTAACATTTTTTCTGCTCATCTAAATGCCTAGTTTCTGTGGAGCGCCAATGAGTAGGTGTAAATAAATTCCAGAAGTCAGCCTCACAGGTATTAACGTCCTCATTATTTCTCAAAATGTAAGCAAAAGATAATATTTTGTGGATTAAATGCAAAAATGAAATGCTTTAGGGCTATGTAAGTGCTGATCTGCAGGACTACAACATGTTACGATTATGAATCAGCATTCGCTAAATGTTTATAATGATACGACTGCAAAGTAAAGGATTATCATTCATTTTCACCCAAAACATGGTTTAGTATTTTTTTTTCTTTTTTTTCTGTGCATGCAGGACCATGCAGGCAAGCATACATCAAAAAGGGCTCTGCATTGCACTGGTATGGGTTACCCTACAGGCACAAGCCAAAGAATCCACCAAGGTGCTAAGTTGCACTTTTATTTAGTGTGTACACTCTAGTGCTCTGTCACCTTTCGCTCCCCTTTCTCCCTAACATCCTTTGGGGTTTTGTTCACCTCTCATACTTTGCTGTCATTGTCTTGATGTTTTTGTCAGCTTGAGCCTGGAGGGCATCAGAGCAGCAGGTTTGTCCTGAGTTTCTCAGCTCTGTGCTTTTCATTACGATGGTATCCGACTTGCTATTTCAGGCAGGGAGACACAGACACTAGTGTGGAGGCAGAAATGGCTGTAAAAGTCATGACTGGTAACCTTGTCCGCTCCTGGTCATGGGTCACTTGGCAAGGGCACGTTGGAATTCATCTCACTAGGAAACCCCTTTCCAAAGCTGGGGGAGTGAATGAGAAGAGATGGGCAGAGAGAGACAGAGAGGGGTGAAAAACTGAGACAAAGCAGACAGACAACATAATATTGCAAAGGATGAGCAGGATTATCTGCTTAGCTAGTATGTTTGATCAGTTTTTATAACTCTCCATTCTGGTAGAAGTATCCTATTTACTAATATTTATTAAAACTTGTGTGTTTTTGCTCTCATATTTACGACTTATTACTTGAACCCTGTGGTACTATTTAATTAAAAAGATATTAATGTTCACGGACCACTTTGTGATGATATGCCACTCGATGGATTTTTTTTCAAAGATCTTACACCAGGATGAAAAGTGCTATGTAGTATAGCATGTGTGAATGTGGTATGAACAATATAGCAACGTCACCTGGACTGAATCCCTCAGATCTCCTCCACTTCAGCTAAAAATTATGGATTTAACACATATTACAGACAAGATAGTTATGCAACATCTCCAGCTCAAGCTGTGGCTTGAGGAAAGACAATGGCTTTTTGTATTTACTCTCATTTCCTTCCCTAATTGAGTCATAGACTAAAGCGAAGCAACACAAAGGCTTTTCTGTTCGCTACAAGAAACACCTATCCAAACACATTGTGCAGGGGCATGCTGGAGCAATTAATGACTCTCTGAGGCCAACGAGTTGTACACTTTTCTCTGCATTGTTCAAGTGTAGTCAGTTTCAGTCTGGAGGTCATACTGCATTGGAATGCCTTAAATGCTGGAATAATCAGGACTATAATTACTGATATATGTATAAATGTGTGTGTGTGTGTGTGTGTGGATTTGCTATTTTAGGTCTGAGAACCATATGCAGAAAATTAATCGTGCTCTTATTTGAAAGTGGTTCAGTGTAAAAAATCAGTGTGTGTGTGCGTCTGTTGCTCTGTCATCTCACTATTTCATCTCTGAAGGCTCCAATGAAAAAATTAGGTATAAATAAAAATAAAATTAAATAAAATAAACCAAAACAATACTCACATCTCGTTAATCTGCAAAGGTATTCTGCATGGCCACAGATAACCACCGCATTATTAGCGGCTGACATTATGTGCATGCTTGTCATCACAAAATGTAATGCTCCCAATTCCCCAGTGTCAACAACTAATGTAAGTGCAAGAGGAATCCCACTCAGTTATAGAGCTCCATATAAGCATATTTAAAGACTTCCACTCTGACATGCTCTTGAGATATGGCAGTCCCCTTGGCAGGTAGCTTGATTAACCGCTGCAGTCCTTAATGTGTTATGAAATGATACAGCTTTCCTTCCTACATAGATGATGTGTTGGTTCTGTAGGTGTTAGTTATTTCCCTATGTTTTCTACAGCTTCCACCCATTAACACGTAACACTTAGGAGATCGCTGGGTAAATGATCGACTCACATGACAGTTATGGGTCTCTGGCTGCAGATGACGGGGTGCTTTAAAGGCGCAGTAAATTATTTTGAAAGTAAAAGCAAAGCTGGGACGGCGGAGGGAGTAAGCATGCCATTAACATTCCCTCTATTAGGATATATACGCTACACATTTCATTTAGTTGACATTTGTGTGGGCTTCCACAATTAAGGAAATATGAGGCTTTTTCGCAAGATGTTGCTTCCCATGCTTGCACGCTGCAGGAGCTATTGGAGGGCCTGGAAACAGGTTTAAAATGGTTAATTGGAGCAGTGAGGGTTTTATTGAGGAGCTGTCTTTTGTTGCATGCTTTCTCAACCCTTTGACCCACAGGCATACACCTGGTATTGGGTCAGGTTACAGCCAGGCTCCAAGGCTTGCAGGTCAAGACCTAGTGCTTCACCGACCTCTAATCCCTTGCATGGCAACATATTTGACTGAAGGGACAGACCTACACACTCCCAGTGTGACTTGGAAAAAGTACAGCAGTATCTCTTTTACTTGCCTGCCCCCTTTTTCCTGTCTTTTTCTCCCTCTCCCTCCACAAAGTGATGATTTAACACTTTAAGGATGTTGAGGGGGTTTTGTGGAGCATTAACCTGCTGTGATTTATGAGCTTACTGAATTATGAGGAGTACATTTTGTCTTTACACGAGTTTGTGTGTATGTGAGCTTGTATGTGTGTGAGGCAGAGGGCAAGAGAGAAAGAGAGAGAGAGTGGCTGCATGTATCTTTTATCAGTTTAGGAGCCATGTGACTGAGATATATAAGAGAAAATAGAGGTTTAACCTCTTCAGCTCTGATGGTCCCATTGGTGGCTTTGTCATTGCTTTGTTCACACTCACAGAACTTTATTTCAAAATCCACTGGAGAGTCCAAGGTTTCCAAATACACTGAATATGTCCTGCTGTGGAATTGTGTATTAACAGATGCAGAAAATATTGATATTTTGATATTGGTATTGATTTGAGATTGATATTTTCTATCTGATGTAATGC
Source organism: Myripristis jacobus (assembly GCA_900302555.1). NCBI lineage: Eukaryota > Metazoa > Chordata > Actinopteri > Holocentriformes > Holocentridae > Myripristis > Myripristis jacobus. The sequence continues at coordinate 9,477 of OMLB01054888.1, forward strand.
TGCCACCATAAAACAACAGCATCTTTGGGTTTGAGTATTTCACTCAATATAAATGTGGTGTAGCTTCAATGAAGTGCTGCCATTGGCAGATACAGAACATATATGTGACAATGTTGTACAATATGGGGGAAATGCTTTTATTTATTTATGTATGTATTTACTTATTTATTTATTCTAACGTTGAAGATACTTTAGTGAAAGTTTAAGGAAAAAGCAGCATTCCAGGGATTAGTGTTTAAGCATGATGTACAACATACTAATTAAACAAATTAAACAAATTCATTTCACTGATGTGTGTATGTGGCATGTTGTGTGTTATTCTTATTCCTTTTAGTAAAGACTGTAATTTGCACCAAGGAACTCTTGTTGTCCAGAGAAATCAGTGAAAGGACAGCAAACTTCAGACTAATGTGAAAACTCTCTCTCCTGCTCAGTGATTGTTTTGACCCGAGGGTGCACAGTAACTCTATCACAGAGCATCCTCTCAGGCAATGCAGTGATAAGCACACCAGGGGGAGCAGTTATACTGCTATTTTGGTGCTGATTCACAGAAACGGGGAGCTCGTAGTTCCCATCTTAGATGCTTTCACAAGCAATAGAATAGATATTTCTTGCATGATTACATAAATAAGCACATTTCTACTGGAGACCTGCTTCACAGTCTGCCCGATTACTCTGCCTCAAGTGGCCCCCGCTGCTCCTGTTTCAGAGGATTTCAGCGCATAATCCTGGCTGACTACTGAACATGCTCGTTCACACAGCCTGCCAGCTTGTACTGTTATGATACTGTCCGCTGTGTTTAATGCTAGAAGGCTCTGGCACACAGGTAGGTCCACCATTCAAAAGTCAAGGTACTTTTTTTTGTTTTGCTGTGGTGGACAAAAGCAGGCCTCACTGGCATAACAAAAATAAAGAAAGAACAACTTCCACTCTTAGAAAGAACCTTATTTGCCTCCCCACAAATTAATCTTTGTTAATTCTGCTCCCTTAAACACAGTCATTACTAAGCTCACAACAACTATGGCTGCCATTCGATGATATGTCTGTTTTGTACTGCAGCTTTAGTATTGACTGGTAACAGTAGTGAAAAGACACAATTGGTGCATTTATCATCTTAAATCCACTTTTCAGCACTCTTTGTGAGCCTTTGTATGTCCTTCGACTATTTAATGCAGTCAGATTACTCAGCACTTTCATTCCTCCCCCACCAAACAAAAAAATGAAGCTCAATGAATGTTCACTTCCTTACATCAGCAATCATTAACAATTTCAATAACACAAGTCTGAGCGGGGAGCTGAAAAGCATTTGTGTGTGACAACTGCGACCACAACGACGACAACAACAACAACCACAGCAACAGCAACAACAACAACATGCTGGCAATACATCACAGTGCAGATGACAAGCAGCTATGTGAACGCTGGGAGATACAGCGCTGCACAAAGTCAATTGAGCACACACGACATTTACTCTGTTCTACACTAATATGTGGTGACTGATTTTGTCTGTGCTAAAAGAAGCTGAGCTGAGTGTGTGTCTGTGTGTGTGTAACCAATTGGAGGCATGCATTTTGATCACAAACTAATTAATTATTTTATCTACCGTTATTACTGGCACATCCTCGCCAGCTTCATGTCCGGTCTTGTTGTACAAGTAAATGCCAAAGCAATGCCACAGTTTTATCTCTGCGTGTATTGTGTCATTGTGTCACTTCCAGTTTTTCTAGACTTTCTTGTCAAAATACACATTTAACAATAAAAAGGATCACAAAGTCTGAGTGTGTGTGCATGTGTGTGTGTGTGTGTGTGTGTGAGTGTGTGTGTGTGGGAGGGGACTTTTTCTCTCCTCCTTTTCCAGGATCAGGTAAATGGCTCTATTACCACACTTCTTTAAGTTGGTTATTGCTCCATATAACTGACATACGGCACAGCCTCCATTTCTGTCCCAGACAGTTATGGGGCTTTGGTGATCATGTGAGGAATTTCCTCAGTGCCCTTGGTTTAATAGGATGTGTGTCTTACATCTCTGATAAATACACCCATTTGAACAAAGTAGCTGAGAATGCTAGCAGCCCACTCTGTTTTATCCTGTTCCTTTTAGCGTGTAATATAACAGCCACTTAGAGATCTCAGTGTAAGTGGTTTAGGACATGACAACAGAACTACCAATTGTGTCTCTGACAGATGTTGCTTCTGATTCAGTTATTGGCCACAGGATAGTATTCATAACGTCATATTTTACGGAGAAAAAAAGCGCTGCTGTATAGGCCGGAGACACTGTGACCGTTTTAATGATGATTACTGAACTCTGACTTTCAGGTTGCCTCTCCCCTCCCTTGACCTGCTGGCTGAACGCAGCAGAGGAGCCTCATTGCTATTCCTCCGCTCCTGCCCTCTCTCTTCCTGCGGGAATCACCCTGAATTGTGTTGCACTGAAGCAACTGTTTATTAAGTTTCCACTCTGTTAATTTTTCCACTTTGCTGTGTTTCTGTAAACCTCAGACAAGCTTACCGAGCGTCCCACACCCCTCCCTCCCTCCTCCCACTTCAACCCCTCCCCTCCTTGACTCAATGACATGAAATACAGTATGGGTATTAAGAGGGTTTAGAGTTGAAAACTGCCTGGCATAGTCCTGCATATATTACTCACTGCGATTATTAACACATATTTTTAGAATACCCTTGTAACTGACCTGGCGGTGTCTGAAATGTAAATCAAGTTTATGCCTTGAACTTCACTTTTCCTCCTTTATGGATGTGATTTCTGTTTTTCACTTACCGGACATGGGTTTGGGTCTGAGGAAAGGGCCTGATGTGTGTTGAACCGTGTGGGAACGTGGTGCTAACATAACAAAGTCATCAGACTTAGATTTTAAGCTTTTTTTTTTTAATTGTATGTCCTTATATAGGCAAGAATAGACATGTTATATCATTAATGTAAAGTTCACAGTGAAATTTGCATACATAGTGTAGCATTCATGTGAAAATAGTTTGTCATGTTTCTGCACCAGTAACACATTTTTGACAGTTCAGTTATTGATTCTGACCTTTACATTGGCAAACTCAAAAAACTTTGTATAAAATAATAATTTTATATGTGGTAATCCATAACATTTTTTGGTATATTCAATCATAAATCCATAGACATGAAAAAGTAGGACACGGCCAGTGTTTTATTAAAAGGATCTATTCAAAATCCTTTACATGTGAATCCTCAAAAAATAGTGTTAAGATGTATATTTCTTGCTGAATTATTTTGCGGTTACGTTGATATCCGATTTTTATGCTCACTATTGCACGTGCAGTGTCCACACATAAAAAATAAATAAATAAGCCACTATGATTTTACATAGCCTGTGAACATTTGTAAGGATGGAGGTGGGGCAGAGATCCATTTACACTTCTCATTTAGGGCTCCTTTTTTCCCCAAAATGTTAAATACTAATGGTTGGCCCCCGTTTTGAGCTCAACCCCCACTGGAGACCTGTTCAGGATCTCCACTGAGGCATTTGTGTGTGCCTGGCCTGCTCCTTTCTTCTGCTCTTAGCCACACAGGCTCAACTTCACAGGACAGTCGACAGCCCGTGGACAGCAGATGAAAAAGTAAAGCAGCATATCCTGCGCCTGTTAAGTCCTCAACTAATTAGCAAAAATGGTGTCCTTTCTTTTCTTTTTAAGCATTTAGTCTCGGGGGGTGGCAGAGGGAGAGAAAGATAGAGAGGAGGAGAAAGAGAAAGGGGGAGATAGCGAGTGCGGGAGAAAGGAGAGACGGGGTAACGCTGAGAGCAGGAGTGGAGCGAGGGAGTGACAGAGGGAGGAGAGGCATCTGAGCTCTCAGCTGGGCTGTTTTGAAAACACACTTTTGAAAGCCTCTCGCCTAATTCATGGCTTTTGTTTTTAGACCTTTTGTGTTTGCCAGTTTGACCATATAACATCATACATCTGGTCTATAGCTTTTTTGGGGCTTTCTCGCTCAGGGACCCATAGTGTTCCCCTGGGCTCAAATTCGAGTGATCGTGTAACATAAAAGCGCCCAAAGTGTGGGATGAGGGAGAGAAACAGAGAGCCAGAAATGGAGAAAGATGCCTTGGATGTGGGTGGAAAGGAAAAAAAAAAAACAAAAAACAAAAAAAACAACAGTACATAATCATTCTAGTCTTTTCTGCTGTTGCTTATTTATCTTGTGTCG
>OMLB01054889.1:0-10570 GCA_900302555.1 Myripristis jacobus
GGTCATCGTTCAGTCTCAGTCACTTTCGCCCATGTGGAAGAAGGAAATAGTTCTGTTTTTCTGTCAGTGAAGCGAGGCAGGGAAAATATTACTTCGCAGTTAACTTCTAATCAAATTGTATTAGGTTTTCACAGCCTGTGCCCTCACTACATTTGCACACATCATCACAGGCCTACATGAAATCCTTACCCGGGGTGAGGAATACTTGCTTCTTCACCCCAATAACTTTTCTCCCCCACACCAGTAGGACACACACACACACACACACACACACACACACACACACACACACACACACTTGAATTACAATACTTGTGAGGACCTTTCATTATAAATTATCTAAATCTAAACTAACCTCTCCCAATCCCAGCCTTAGTCAAATTTTAACCATTAACCCAAATCTGAATTAGGGATCAATCAGTTATTGATCCCAGATTACCGGGGTTGATATTCCTAATTTTTCAATCATGAGCACAGTAATTTTGATTTACATGACAGCAAACGTGAAAACCACTCAGACTCCGCCTGTCTGTCTGAAAGACAGCAGAACAAAAGGAAGTGGGTGGGGCCATGTTTCTGCTAATATAGTTACAATTTTAATTTCATTTTTGATGTCAGATTTTTATATTTCATTTAGTTTGTCAGAAAGTTAAAAACATGAAGTTGTGCAGTAGCATGTTGGCCTTACTTGCTTTAAAGACAAAAGAGCTACAGTTTCCATTTCAGCTTAACTGGACATATTCTATTTTATTTAAATGCGCATCCTTCCAAGCATCTGATCCAGCATCACTGATCTGAAAATGATGTAAAAAATTGTAATAATTATAAATATAACTCATTTTCTGTGATTTTTTTTCCCCCAAAATATATCTTCAACAAAATGCTAATTAAGCATTTGTTAATTTGTATTGGTGTATCTAATACTGTACAGTTTGATGCTGCAGTTTTCAAATTCCCTACCAATGAAGGTCAGCCTAAAATATCAGTTATCAGTGTCCTTTCGATCCGATCCCTAATCCTTGAAAAAGGCAAAAATGTCTTTATTGTGGAAAAACAGGGCATAAAATTCAAACTGGTTCTCACAAGGACAGTAAAACATTGCACACACACACACACACACAGTCTGCAGTACATGACATGCCTCACTCTTCCTCCCCCACTGCTTTTTGTGAGCACGACACACCAAGTCAAGTATAGTGCTTTCTCTTCATCTTGTTGGGCAGGTGAAATATTTATGAGTGTTTTAACCTCTGGCTGACCCCAGTACAGCATTACAGTGGCTTCTTAGAAAGTTCCCATGGAGGTAGAGAGACATAGACAAACACTAGAGAGGGAGAGAGAGAAAGAGAGAGAGAGAGAGAGAGAGCAAGCGAGAGCGAGAGATTACAATGTCTGACATGCCTTACTGGCTCTTCAGTGACTTGCAGAAGCTATGTTTGGAATGCTGTACATTATTTGAGATATTGGTAATTATGTTCTGTTCCAACAGTTTTTCAAAATGGAGTCCGGGGACCCCCAGGGGATCTTAAGGGGCTTCCCAGGGGGTCCCTTCGCACAATGAGGAATGGCTGACTTTCACTAATTAACAAGAAAATGTTATGATCCAAAAAAATTTTTGTGAGTAATGGTTTTAACATTATGTTTTAATCTCACCACACTGCCTATTTGTCAGAATAGACAGAGTCCAGAACATGGGAAAGTTTCAAACCAAATGATGAATAGTTATTGCAGATACTTGTTTTATGATGAACATCGTAATTATGATGTGTTAGAAAGTACAGGTTTTCACACCGAATAATTAAATATCAGTCATTATGTTTTCATGTAAAATAATACTAAAATACTAATACTAAAATTACATTCATATATATCCAAACTGCATTCTCAATTACGTTTTGAGTGGGAATGTATTTTTGTCAAGGACTATGTTTGTCTGTAACTTATCACACGAACGTTTGTCATCCCCACTATTGCATCTCGACTCCATTGAGAAGCAATAGCGGTGTTCATTTTTTGCAAACCTTGAGTTATGACCGTGACTGTGCGGTTTATATGCATAACCCTAACCTTTTCCTAACCTTAACCAAGTGGTTTTTATGCCTAACCCTAAGCTTTCCCTATCTTTAGCAAAATAGTTTTGCTGGCTAAAGGTAATGAAACTGGCTAAAATGCCGGCTGACATGATATACAAGATAGAAATGCATATATGATACGTCAGAAACAAACAGAAACCACAACAAACATGCTTCCCCAAGAGGTAATTAAGAATACAGTTTAGCTGTATGGGAACACAATGTTTAGGAGACAGGGTTGGGTGAATATGTAAAGAGATTTCTATCAAATAAGTGATATAGATACTAATATATGGATTATATAAACTGCTGTGTGTTAGCTTTTTGTACCCTGCTTTGTAAATATTGCTTCTGATAAACAGTCACACCAATAAAGCGACTGAATTGAACTGAGATGAAGGATGTGAGAGATTTGGGCCAGGATGACAGGATGGACGAATGGGTAAAACAGGGGAAGGAGGGAAGGATTTGAACAGGGATGACAGTCCTCTCATCTATTTATTTCTCCTCCAAATCTCGCTCTTTCTCTCTTTCCTCTCTCTGACTCAGTTAACAACAACAAATGCTCCAGTAATATCCTTTATTCTTTATTAGGATCCTTGCCCAGGCAAATAATATCCATCAAATAGCATATTACTTTGTGGGCATTTCAGTTAAAAGTCAGAATAGGTTAAAGTAAAAAGTAGAGCATTAAAAATGCAAAAGAAAAGTGAACAGTGTTAGATGAGCTTTTCCCCTACAACTGTGCATGTTTGTGCATAAAATAACACCAGCTCCTTCTTTTTTCTCAGTTCACTGGCTGCAGTTTATGTGTCCAGTACCTGTTGCTTAGGCAGAACCTGAATTGTACTCTTTCATGCATGTGATGTAAAATGGCGTCAGGCAAAAAACAACCAAAGTAAAAAGAAATTACCAACTGTATTCCTTCAAAACCTGAGCAAATTAATGTTCTTTCAAAAACATTATATTTATTTAAAATGGAATTACATTACAATTAAATTACTATACAGTTACCATCAAAATCTGAAAAAAAGAAGCTAAATTTAATTCAATAAAGCAATTACTAATTGCCTCAACATTAGAGCTAATTAGAGGAGGAAACAAAAAAAAATATACAAAAAAGTAGAAAATTGCAAGAAAATCATCAGGCAATTACCAGAAAAAGTAAATAAATAAATAAAATGATAAATAAAACTCAATTACAAGATTATGACCAGAAAATTGACAGGATCTCAGCTAAATGTTAGTAAAAAGAATTAAAAGAAAACATGTGAATAACTGAATAAATGTAATTAGTTATTTCTGCCCTATCCATTGCCTTGTGACCAGTAGACATCCAGGGATCTGCACTGTGAAACAACTGATAAATTGACCAGTGGGAGATTTGCCACAGTTAACATTATAGATATCTACGAATGCATTCTGACCATTAATAATTACACTGTGATTATTATTTTGACAAGTCAAAATGACAGCTACAGATATTTGTGATTCAGTTTTGACTTGTAGATGTCCTCAATCAGAGCTTGGACTAGTCACAATGTAATTACAGACATGTGTAATCAACCTCCTGTGCCACTAACACATGTTAAAACGGTTTCCTTTCATTCTTTTCCCTGCTTGTGCTAAGACCAAAACTGCATCCAGCCATGTGTGAGCACCATTTCAAATACCAGATCGACGTTATTGATCTGGTATTTAGACGTGGACGGCCTCCACCAGGAGCAGTACATGGAAAGGAAATGCATGGGTGCCACAGTATTTTCTGCTTCACAGACACACTTGTACCTGTGAAGAGTGACAACATACTGTTTTGACAAGACACAACAAAGAAACAGAAAATAAATACAGTGTATGACCTCTCTGATTACTGCCGCAAAAATTCAGTTTCCCAATTGAAACAGAGGGCTGTATCTGTCCACCTTTTGTTCTCTGGGTTAAATTGCTCTGTGGACCAACTTGTTATCTGTATTGTCAGCTCTGGTCCAATAAATGTTTAGAAAAAGGATCCTCTTCGCCAAAAATTCAGTTTACTGTTTGAAGCCATTGAGCCATTGACTAAAATGGAAAAAAAAAATATGATTGGGCAGACTCATAGCTGAGGTAAATAACAAAACACCTCAAAAACACCTGAAAAGACTTTAGTCATGCACTGTTCTAGAACAATAAAACATAGGTTTAGTTTGAGCCACAGATGGATTTGCCATAAAAAAATAAGAATAAAAATGAATAAAAAATTATATTTGCTGTGCTTTAAAGAAGTTGGTAGCCCATGGGCTACTGCAGTAGATTTAAGGGGATGTTCACCCATATTGAAAAATGGGTGTTCTCCCCAGCTAACACTGGGGCTAAGTCCACCTCAATGGCAGGAACAGTTAACAGTTAGCATTTGAAGCATCCAGCCAGTATCCAGCACCCAGTAACAATGAAAGGAAGATGGCACCACTACTGTCCTACAGAACAGCTGGGGTGGGGAGTGAGATAATGTAGACATTTGTTTTGGAATTGGGAGGGGGGCAGTGTCTCAAGTGGGGGGTTAGTGTTTCTGTTTTCTATAGGCATTCAGTAAGGTTGCTGCTGCTGCCTGGCCTGCAGTACTCTGGGGGAAACTATGTATAATATCTATGTATGCACTGTCACTACAGCAGTAGCATTCTTATGGCAACGTCCCATGTTTTGGAACAGTACAGCTCTGCAAAGAGGTGTCCAAGAGCAAATGACTATTGATTTCCAAATAAATGCAATCTTGGCGATATTTTTGACATTAAAAAGCTTTTGTTGGCCTGGACTGGCATAGGAGAACCACTGGCTTAGCAGACAGAAATGTGACTGCTGCCATTTGAAATATCTGCGGGTTGACCATGCCCTCATGCAGCATGGCCAGTTCAAGGCAGAACCACAGACAACTGATGCATTATTGCACTAAAACCCACCAATGGGTAGGGCCTTGACCATGATGTGAGCCTTTACAACTAAACCAAGATGAAATAAATCACAAATAGCCTGTGGATACATGTACTTTCATACCTGTGTGTGTGTGCCATGGCCTTGCATTGTTATGCTTGTGTGAATATTTTTTTTCTGTGAGTGTATGTGTATGTGTGTGTGTGTGTGTGTGCTCTGTGAATAACATGCCTGCCTTAATTTCATCCAGCAGAGTGTAGCTGTCAGTGCACTAAGTGCCTCTTAGTTTCGGCTGCCATTTTCTGTCTTTGTTTTTTCCTTTTTCTTTCCCGCTTTTTTCATTTCCTTGTCACAGTGTCTCCTGTGTCTCAGCTGTCGATGTTACAGTTCTATTGACAGGCCATAATTTACACTCTAACAGTTGTTTATCTGTTACTTACATGACTGAGTAATAACTAGGGAAAAGAAAAGATTTCCTAACAGCTTAATTATGCCCTCTGTCACACTGTTTAAGGAAAATAAGCCAAGCTGCTTCTTCCCCTTTGGTTGAATTTCTGTTTTTCTTTTCTGTGTTCTGTGGTCTATTTACTGTATATTGTGTTCACACTGAAATTATCTTTTTTTTATTCTTTTTTTTTTTTTTTTTAAATTGTGGACATGCATAAAACATAAAGCACATCTTGTGTTGCAAAAACAAACCAAAGGCTTTTGGTACGTTGTAGGAACAATGTTTTATTCCAAATTCATGTTTTCCCTTTTTTTTTCTCCAGTTGAAATAATCAGTTAAAGGATTTTCAAAGTACTTTTTCAAACTAATACTCTAACACAGCATATTTGGGCTTATACACCATATGCATACAATTTACACAATGTTGAGGCTATATGTAATTTATTGAATGAAAATGAGGTATCTCAAATTTGAAAAATTTCTGTTCATCAAATGACAAGTGAAAATAATTATTAAATCCCACAGGAACCACAGGAACTTAAGTCCTCAGTTGACAACAAAACATTTTATCAAATGATGGCAATTTGTTCTTGGTTGGCAAAATGAGAACTCTTTTTTTCAACAAAATGGATCCTCATATTTTAATGTAGAATGGTGAACTTTGTATCATGATCTCTGTTTGACTGGACAGCTTCACCAGTAACCAGGCATTGTAGTTGTCCTCAGTGTTCTTTTAAACGCCTGGGGTCTGCACCCATTTTGCGTATTAAATGCCCAGCCGAAAACCGCCAGGGCGATTATTTGCATTATATTGAGGTAAACCAAAATAAGGCTAATCACCTTATTTTTGCAGAAGTAAACAGTTAGCCACACAATAACTGTGCGTCACATCCGTTTTCTGTCAAAATAAGAGAGTTAGCTAACGTTAGAAAAAAGGGTGTACCGTAATCTTAAATCGACCGACTAACTCTTATTTTGATGTGCTTGTCAGGTGGAGGGAGGAAGAAAGTCAGCCAAGAGCTTGAGAGTAACTTGACCCAGTGGATACAACACATTCGTGGACGGAACCTCCGAGTTTCCCGTAAGATGCAGGGGGAGAGACTTTTTAAGGGTTTATTTTAACTGTTGATATCCCTAGCATGATGTATTTGTGGTTTTGAGCACCTGTGGTCTGCTAAATATAGTTTTACAGCTACTCTCTCTTGCCTTTGTCCGGAGCTCTGGCAGCACAGTTCGATTAGCCAATCAGAAGAGACAATCAGCCCCTCTCCACTGATTGGCTGACTGTTTTCTGAGTGACATATGGTCGGGCCAATCAACTGACGTCACTGCGCAATGCATTCTGGGACGTAAACAATAGAGCGAGAGAAAAACAGAGCCAACGAGATACAGTAACTATTTGAAAACTTGTGGAAAGTGAGTTATCATTTAATGTAAGATTGTCATGGCTACCGCCGAGCGTGATGTTATACAACTGTAAGTACTTGAGCCCGACTCCGATCCCGAACCACAGACAAAGCCGGCATTGTGTTGCTATGGTGATGGCGGCGCGCATGGACGCAGCGGCCCCTCCAGGGATCAGCGAGAGTGAATGTTTGAAATTTTTTGCTTAAGCTAGACGCTCAGGCTGCATAACCTACAGCCGAGAGACTTTACTAAACATCAGGGTAAAGCATGCTGCAAGAAATGAGGCACTCTGCTTTGATGTGGACATGCTACGCCAGCACAGGATTTTACCTGTGTCTACTCCGGCAGTCACCAGGAGAGAGGAGGAGAGGAGAGGAGGAAGCGCAAGCGGTGCGAATGTAAACAAAGGAGGGGGAAGAGAGCCGGGATCTACGCCAGGCTGACTTTACCCATCACTCTGGGATTCCACGTGAGAAACACTATCCCATTTTGTGTGCACTACGGCTGTATGTGCAGCTAAATGACAATAAAGCTTGATTTGATTTGATTGTGTCGGGTTGATAAAACAGTCGGTGCTGAAATGAGCTTGGTAGCTTGTTGGTTGAGGTGTTGAAGCTAACTGGCTAAGTTCGCTAGCTTGGTAGCTTGTAGCCCGAGGAGTGTAAACAAACTGGCTGAGCTGGCTGGCTTGAGAATTGGTTGCCTGGGGAGGGAAGGTGGGCTGTCGGCGGAGTCACTGACGTAATAACCCAGAATGACGTATTAAAACTCCAGGAAGTGAAATTCGCTCGTTTTACAGGGACAATTTCACTTCCCTGTCACGCAAAAACAACGATAATTTCATTTTTCAGGCCATGGGGCCTTTAAAACAGAGTTTTAATGGTGTTACAATACTTGGTACCATAATTTTATGTTGACACAAAGAGCTCTGCTGGCATGTTGATGCCTTGGCTACCGATTGTGTAAATACCAGTACATACGGTTTGCACTATGTTTGTATGTACAGATATGTTTACCTTATGCCTTACAGTACTTTTGTACTAAAAAATATGTTGGACAGCAACTGTCACCACAATAATGGCCTGGTGCAGGTATGTGAAAAAAAAAAAATAACGGCCTGCAGTGAATAGCCGCCTGGTTCTTTTAAACGCCTGGGGTCCAAGTTGATTTTGTGTATTAAATGCCCGGGCTATTAATTGGTGAAATACGGTAATAACATTTGAGTTCGCCTTGCCTTGCTGTTACAGGAAAAGCTGAAGTGCCACACTTGCTCTTTTCCAGCTCCACCCTGACTCAAATGTGCACAGTGCCTTATATTGACATCAGGAGCTGACCAGTACACCCACAGTCATCTGCTAGTAACCATTCCTTACTGACACTCAGTCTGAGCTACAACACACAAAGTCTGGGATGTGAATACACCTAACTGTCAGGTACAGACTGGCCTCTGGCAAAAAATGACCCTATAGGTCATTTGTGCAGCAGCTTATATGGTTACGTTTTAAAGTTAAGCGACCGCTAGTGGCACTGTGAATAACGTCACCGTGGTGTAGTGTTAGGAGAGCGACCCAGTCCATGGAGAGTGGCTGGCGAGGTGGTCAGTCAGCACGTCCTTGACTCAGGCGCCTGGAGTTCAGATCCCATGTCCAGTGAGAGCAGTGTTTGTTTTTAGCTTGCTAATGTTGGCTACCTAATATTAGCGATGTCAGCTGATGTTTCGCAGCATTAAACCTGACCTTTTCCTGTCCCTAATCAAGTAATTTCAGTGGCTAGTGGGCTAGCTCGCCAAGGAAACGGCCTTTTGGGTTGTACTGGAGTCCTATAGGGGCGTCTCTACTATGAGTGCGTAGTGTGTGCTGCTAACTTCAGAAACGCTCCTGTTAGTCGTGTTAGAGGGTTGCAACAAATGAGGACTTATGTGGTGGTATAGGTTGGAGGACTTGTTGGTCAGTGAGGAACGGCAGCGTACTGTTCAAGTGTAAGACCCAAGAAACAAGTCTGGACTGTGTTCAGGTCGACAATACTCTATAAAGCCAATTAAAAATTAGTCAAGAAGAATGGCATTACTTGTTGATCAGCAGTCCACATACCATCTATGGACAATACAGCAACAACCACGTTAGCTGGCATGATCCTGTAGCTAATTTTACAAGCTAAAAGGACAGACAATATACATAGGTTATAGCATATTACATACACAGAAGCACTAGACAACAATGCACCAGTCTTAAAACCTAATAAAAGCTTATAAGTCAAGAGCCCATTGCATGACTTAATGGAGGCTATACAAAGAGGATTATGGGTTATTGGGTTACAGGATTCAGGCCTCAGGAAAAAATGTTGTCAAGTCTAAGTTCTACTTCACCTGGACATCAGACGCAAGACCAAACTCCCTCAGACAAAATGGCATTAGACAAAACAGAGTCACTCAAATTCCTCAGACATAGCCACTTTAGACCAAATTCCATCAGACATAATGGTCCAAGAAACAAAACCACCTCTGACGAAACACCTCAGACAGAACTCGCTGAGAGAAGTGAGCACTGGAGGCAAATAGCAATACTATCTGCACATCCACACTGAACAGCACAATCAACAGGTCCATTCATTTCTTATAGAGCTGAGTGACCAGGGAAAGCTCTGCGATATGTGTGAGAATGTGTACCAAGTTAGCTAGCAGAGAAAGTCTGGTGCTCAATGGACTTTTTGTAGTTATCAGCCATTGCCTTCCAATCAGATTTCTGTACCTCCTTGTTTCCTTACCTATGTGATTATGCTCCATGGACCACAGGTCACCTGGCTCACAAATGCAAAATGGATGATAGGGTTTCCACCCACAAGAATACGTGAGGCCACCTCCAGGGGGCGACATAGAGTGCTAAACTTTTTTTTTTTTTTTTTTTTTTTTGAGAGTGCATTGATGAAAATGACCAGGCACTGGTTAAGAAAATACATATTTCTATGTGCTTAGATGAATGAAATCTGGAACCATTTAGGAACCAAATAATAATTATTCTCCTCTGGTTATGCCACCAGTCAACAGCACATTGCCTTAATGCTAGTGGAAATCTTCTGATTATTAGAAAGTTCTCATGTCTAATCATAAATATTGGGCTGTGTACTGGTAAATATTTGGAATTGAATGTAGTGATCATTTTATAGCATTTAGCCCCATTGTCGGCCATATTTTCTATTCTGTTTGGACTGTTTTGTTTGACATTGCCCCCAATGGCCAAAAGTCTGTACTGTACAATATTTTTCTATCTCACAGCAGTCAGTGAATGTGGGTTTACCCAGTTTCCCCTTAGGGACCAAAAAGGTATTTCTGATTCTGATTTTTGATTTCTGTTAGTCTTTCTCTCCCTATAGGTTTTGTTATTATTTTTTTTTTAATTCTATCAGTTTTACTGAAGTAACACTTAGTAGATAGCTATACTAACTCACCAAAATAATATAAATTTATGAAAGGCAATAGAAACTGCAACAAATTTAAGATTTGCCTGTTAAAACCTTGACAGCTGCAAATAGAGCCTGTGGCCTGAGGTTTCAAGAACCTCTGCTTAAGAGTTTTTAATATTGTTTTGCAGTGTTGGGGAGGAGTTGTGGAACTGCAGGGTTTTGTCACAATGGAGAGCCATATGTAAATGAAGCAGACTTCAGGGCCCTTTGGTGTGAGTGTTGAAGGTGTCAGGGGCTGAGACTGCAGTGCGCTGGCGGACCACTGACGCATGTCCAAACC
>OMLB01054890.1:0-19913 GCA_900302555.1 Myripristis jacobus
GCAGGGGGAGCAGAGAGTCTTTTCTCTTTCTGCATGTGGCTGAGCGAGCGTGAGGAGCTGCCCATTATTTTGTGTCGTGGTGCGGGCTCTCGGTGCGTGTGGCCACAGCAGCCAGTCTGGTGTTTTAGTCCCAGTCAGGGAGAAGATGGGGTGCTGCTTTAGTAAGGAGCTGATCCCCGGCCTACAGAGCGAGAGGACCAGCCTGTTACAGTCCTCACTTCCAGATGGGCTGGCTGTGGTGAGAGAGCATGATAGGCAGCATGCCGTGGCTGTAGCTCAACATGTGTGTTTAGCGTCTGAGCAGATGCATGTGCCAAGTGGACCGGGTCAGCAGAAGCCTCCAGAGGAGCAGGAAAGGCACCCAGAGCTCGTTGTCCCGAGCAGACTTTTGGCAGGGCCTGCTCTGGTCAGCAGCGAGAGCACCACGCGGAGCGAGGGTGATCGCAAATCAGCAAGAGCACACGAGGAGGAGCAGGCTATTATTATCACATCCGGTATGGACATGCATACAAACAGGGACACAGAGGCAGGCGTGACACATGTTGCAAAGGCCAGTCCCGGCTGTGAGCGGGCCCCCGTCATGCAGGGGCCCACACAGAGTCCAGTGAAACAAAAGATTATGGAGAACGCCATGTTGAGGGCATCCTGGTTCAGACAGCTGCCAGAAGGGCACACGCAGGCTGAGGTGACAGGATGGGGGGCGCCTCCACTCAGGATACCCCCTCTGGACTGTTTGGGTGACATCAGAGCGGATGAAGTGTCAGGTAGCCGGCCCCCACCAGTCAGTGCATGTCAGGGGACACGGCGGGATTCCCTCAGTGCAAAACACAAGGATGAGGATGACAGGGAAGCCGGTGTCGTCAGGGCAACACTGCACCAGGATTTTGGGGCGAGGACTCAGAGCTTCTACAGCATCTGCTCCATTGATGCTGATGACCTTGACCATGACCATGAACATGACTGTGACCAATACCAAGCAGCTGGACCAGGAGCAGCGCCGGCTTTGCACACAGCTGAAGCACAAACAGCTGATCTGTCCTGCATAGCAGAGCCTCCAGCACCCAGCCAGTCACACACACTGCAATCCACAGCCTCTGACCAGTCACATGTGACAGAATTTAAAATGGCTAGCCAGTCTCATGCTGGGGAATTGACTTCTGTGCTGTCTCATACTGCAGAGCTGTCTTCCACTGTCCAGTCACAGACAAAGTCACTTTATTCACCCCCAGCAGAGCACACTATCTCACCTCATCCTGTTATTTCTCCACAGCTGGCAGAACCTCTGCCTGACCTGCTGACCCCGCTCAGCATAGACGGGAGCGGCGAGGACCCTCAGACATCCTCATCAGACAGCCCTGTCAGGCCTGGATATTCGGCAGGCCAGCCTACACCCACAGATGCAAAGCATGTAAATCCACTAGATGAATCCGCTGATGACATGTTGAAGCTGATGACGTCGCACAGGAGTGAAAGCACATGTGTGGAGGAGAGGAATGAGTGTGCGGAAGGTGAGAGAGTGAAGGTGTTGAAGGAGACAGCGAGTGTGGAGGAGGAGGTAACAGTAAAGGAGGATTGCGTGTGTGAGGAGGAGCAAAAGTTGGACTTGGGGGACCAGAGGATGGCAGCAGCAGAGAGAGTCTTCAGTTCCACAGAGGAAACGCTGGTTGGCTCCCAGGAAGAAGAAATGGATCAGCGGACTGATGGAGTTGATTCTGACTCCGACCCCCTGGACTGTGTGCGTGAGTTTGGACACACAGAGCAGCACATCCAGGCTGCACAACCAGGCACTGAACCTGAGTTATACACCTCCAGCCAGAGTTCTGCATCTCCAAATATTGACCTTAACCTTAGCATGCTGCAGGAAGAAAAGCCTGAAGAAAAGGTGAAGATGGAGAAAGTCCTCCTGCAGAACGAGGCTGTCCCTGTCAGTGTGTGTAAAAGCCAAGACAAGGTGGATGAGGTTGGACTCAGCAGCACAGCAGATACGACTCTGACTGAGGTGTCATCACTCTCCACCACCTCAGTCGTGATATCACAGCCAGTTGAGCTGACTGCCCTCTCCTGCCATGAAAATCTGATACCTCTGTCTAGCATAACTAAAATCACATGTCAGCACTGTGATTCCACCACATGTGATGGGTTAGACTTGAATTCCAACGATCCTGCATTTGACATGAGCAGTATTAAGCCTCCGAGCCAAGAAATTGAAACTCCATGTGCCGGATCTGATAAAAGTGTCGCCACATTCGGTGAATGTGACAAACAACCTGATAATGCCAATGTGAAACCTGACCAAAGTGAGGAGGTGCCTATTGAAAATGTCCCGGACACGTTTGTTGAGGATGAGCTCCTCGGGGGAGGGGACAACAGCCTAACTCATAGAGAGACACTCAGAGAACCAGAACCAGGAACTTGTTGTAGTGTCAAGCTTCATATGAGAGTTGATGCATGTGCTGAGTCACCTGAAACAGGCCACCTCATCTCTCACATCAGCAGAGGGACAAGTGCCTGCAATGAAAAACATGAATTAAGTTCTGAGCACAATGAGGACTGTGCAGTTGGCAGTCTGGACATCCTGCTTCAGGGCCCTGAGCACCTTGAGAGCAACATGGAGGATTCAAGTCACGGTCTCTTAATCCAGCCTCACTGTGCTGAAGATAAGGTCCCAGTGGCCTTTTCATCACCTTCACTTCCCCTTTCCTCCTCCATTTGCACAGCTATTGAGGGTGCTGGTGATGGAGCTGAACATATTCAGAGTGGATGCAGCCAAATGCAAATGACAGTAAGTCCATCAGAGAAAGCATTAGATGAGTTTCAGGAAGCAGAAGAGACAACAGTTGCCCAGGAGACTCAGTTTGACCCTGCCTTCTCTATGACAGAGCATGTTCAGCATGAATTTGAACATGAATTTGTCGAACAGCGCACACACCACCCTCACCCAGCCTTTGAACTCCCAGATTTATCTGCCTCCTGTCACAGCTCTGACTCCCTGAAGCCTAACCTTGACCTCAGCCTGCAGCATTATGCTGTTGAATATCCTCAGCCAGAAGATCCATCAGATGGAATCCATTTGGAGGAAAGTGATGAGATGAAAATGCACATGTTACTTGAGGAATGCCCCAAGACAAATTACGTTAATCTTTCAGAAACTCTCAATGATTTGAGTGTTGAGATGCCACCTGAAATTGGTGAGGTCCAGGGCGATGCCAGTATATGTGACAAAAATATGACACCTATTGCCTTTGGTAGCCATGATGAGGGAACCTCAGCTGTTGAAGAGGAGGACCGGCCTGTGGTGGAAGTGGACCCGGGTCAGATTGACGTTCATGCCTCCACACCTTCCTATGAGATTCACTTGCTGGGTCAGGGGCCGTCAGCAGTAGCTGTAGAGGAGGGAGAGAGGGAAGGGGGGATGAGGGAGATGGTGTCTGAGCTGCTGGGAGAGGATGCTGACTCATCTCTCTGCCGCCTCTATCCCAACCCCTGGATAAAGCTGGGCCTGGACGTGGGACCGGGGGTGTGGGCCCCTGGGACATCAGAGGCTGAACCCTTCCAGGATATGTGTGAAGCGAACAGCAGTGAAGAGCAGATCCCCGCCTCTGTCTCAGAGCTCCAGCCCTCCATGGCTCTCCTGGGAGCGTACCCATACAGCACTCTGACGCCTCAGGGATCCTGTGTATGGGAGTGGCACACCGAATACTCTCAGTCTGTAAGTGCTCACTCATGTGTCTCTCTCTGTTTCCTTTGGTGGGACAACTGGACTGAGTAAAAGTATTCAGTTTGCTGTCTCAGGCAAAACAACAGGACAAAAGGTCATTTTTTAAAATCTGATCCAGATTTTAGCTGAGTCAGTGTCTCTGTAGTCTTAATTATAAGACAAGATTAGATTTCAGATCTGAGGCAATTTAACTACATGAACCCTCTCATATGAAGAATACATTTGATAATTTGCCATGTGTTCAAACACTATTTAGCTTCACATAAAACAGAATTTCAGCTGTAATATTCACTGACATCTGTAAAAGCACCTTCTGCACTGTCTGCTACTGGAGTGGAATACATGAACCCATCCAAACTCTGGTCTGATATCTCTTGATATTTATATTACTTTGCTTTGTTTTCTCTAATTCACTTAATGACACATTTGTTCCTTAAAAAACAGCTTATAAATACAGCAGACTGCACTTAGCATAACAGATTAATGTCATGTATTTTCATTTCAGGAATCTCCTACGGTCCCTGGTCTTAACCCTAATGCTGATGTATGGACCAATCACACTTTTAATGTGGATGCCCCCAGCACTGCCTACCCTCAGGCCTACCAGTCATGGCTGGACGTCCCCAGTGAACTAACCAATCATGAGGGTGGGTTAGAGTCTTAGTCTTTTACCACTGCTTCAGCTCTGGGACCTTAGAGTAGTTTCTGAGGCAGATGTTCATTGCTTTTTCAACCTTAAGTTAAAAAAAAAAAATGCCCACACAAATGGTTTGATTTATACACCATACTGCATTTTTGGAACACTGCTTAAAGCAAGAGTCCATCTTCAGACACTGTTACACTGGTGAAGTAATTCAGAGTGGATTTTTCATGTTAAGACTACACATTACTGGAAGAGAAAGACATCTGCACAGGGTTTTGTTCTCACTCTTAGACTGTTGTTGCTTGGTCCAACAGATTATATTCCAGAGTATCAGCTTGAGAACACTGGACAGCCTGAGACTGACTCTGGCATGCTGGAGTACCAGGTGCTGGCTGTGGAAGCTCCAGTGATGAACGGACAGCCTGAGGACCCTCCACTCACAGGTCTGATTCGCTGTGTTAGGTTTTGTTTTGCTTCATTTGTTTCAGTGTGATATTCCTAATCTGAATTAAAAGAAGGATGAATCATGAGCTCTGACATTGAAAACTTAAATATTTAATGAGTTCCTGTGATTTCAGATGAGATCAAACAGCAGCTGAGGACCATACTGGAGTCCTGCCTGGTCCGGTAGGTGTTATGTATTAAACACACATTTTATATGTTTTTAATATTTTGTGCTACTTTTTTTCTTCATAGATACTAAATTACTAAGTGTCTTAATATGGAAAAACTCTACAAGTGCTACTTATTCAAATGTTAGGCATATCTGATGAAGACTGGTACATTGTTGGTTTAACAGCCATTGACAAAATGTACATAATGTATGTTGCTAGCTCACACCAAAGTGTGTTCTAGATGACATAATGTTATGTAATTTAATGCTATTTGACCCCCCCACCAACAGACACAAAGCATTTTCACTGCACTGTCGGGCAGGAAGAGGCTCTCTGTCGAAAGATGACTATTTTTTGTGTTGCGTTCACTCCTCGTCAGTAACTTCTCTGTCGAGGAGAGCTTGAAGAGGAGTGTTCTCATGGGCCGTGTTGTCTGTTTACAGGGAGAACCTGGCCAATGACCTCTACCTGCTCTCTCAGATGGACAGTGACCAGTACCTTCCCATAACCACACTGGCCAGCCTCGATCACATCAAGAAGCTTAGCACAGACCTAGATCTCATCTCCGACATTCTGAAATGTGAGTGTATGTGAGTGTGTTACTGAGATTCAGCTTGAGGGTCAAAAATGAACCACCAGCCAAATGCTGGTACATTTTTGCTGTGGTTATTAAGTTTCTGCGCCAAGCATCGTGTTCTGTTCTAAACATGGTAAAGGTACAGGAGCTCTCTGTCTCAGGCTGACTCTTAATTCAGTTTTATACAGTGTCCATTCCTAATGCATTATCAGTATAGCACAAATAATATTTAACAACACTAATGTTTACTAAGGATGCATTTTGTAAACCTAAGGAATGAGGGATTTATAGCTTGTTTTTTAGTTTTACAGTTATTTGTTATTTGTTATTAACATTATTATTAACAGTTATTAACATACTCAGATTTGCTACTATGTCTTGTGAATATAGATTTTAGAAAAAAAATATGCAATTCTTTTGCTTTTAATCATTGGAGAAAGTGGGATTATCAAAATTGAACAGCAAATTATTCTTTTATTTTTATGTCGTTACCAAATTGATATTCACTGTCCCATAGATGAAATGAAAACGTTTTTGGGGCTTTACCACATTCAAACTGCAAACTGTAAATGAGTACTGTCGATCAGTGTTGTTTTGAGACCTTCTCCTGTCCTCTCATTGGCTGGCAGCCCTGCCACTGGTCCAGGTGGCTCCGTGTGGTCAGAAGGTCCGGCCCAGCCAGAGTCGCTGTGTCGTCATCCTGCGTGAGATCCCTGACACCACGCCTCCTGAGGCAAGGAGCACCCCTCACACTGCTCACACTGCTCACACAGCTCCTCCTGCTAAAACACAGCGTGTGGTCCTCCTGTCAGTCCTGGGTTGTAGTTCTAGGTTTCCACTGATGTTTCATTTTGAATTTGACTGTAATTGTCAAGTATACCTTTTTCAACGGAAGAACAGCTGCTGTTCAGTTAATTTCTATTGTAAAAAATGTAATGGTAACTGTTAAGATTCTAAATTTATCAGCCGCTGTGGCTGGTTGTGATGCCAGCCACTGTGGAGAATAATCAACAGTCACATGACAAAGCAATAGGGCCCAGCTGGCCGCCATCTTTCCTGCCGCCGTCAGCATGTGTCACCTTCAACACTGACAACCCTTTAGCAATCCAGTCAAGAAATCAAGCTCTAGAAAATTTATGAAATTTTGAAATGAGATGCTTGTATGAATCCTGTGTTCATGTGTGAGTCCCAGATTAAGGAATATTTTTTGTGTGTGTGTGTTTTGCTTGATGGCCCCTCAGGAGGTGCAGGCTCTCTTTGATGGGGAGAACTTGCCCAAGGTCCTGAGCTGTGAGTTTGTGAGGAATGATAACTGGTTCATCACCTTCCAGTCTGAAGCCGACGCACAACAGGTAAAATACAGAGATACAGCTCTTTTTGTAGTAACTGTTTCTACATTAGTTATGTCATTATTTTTTCTGTGACTGGCTTTGAATTCTTTATCATAATAGTGTACCGTTTAATATAGAGGATAAAATTATTCATTTATGATCTGATTTGTTAAATAAATAGCTGATAGTATTTAGAGTAACCCTTAACTTAGAACATATTCTCTTAGCAGGAGCAGAACTGTCAGAATTGAAACTGAACAAAATTTTATAAGCTAAAGATTTCTCTTTGCATCAAATAGACCACAGTGGTTCCCTGTGTCTGCTTCTTCTGTAAATCCTGTCTCTAATACACAGATTGCAGCATGATATATGGATGTGTCAAAGCCCACTAGAGTGACTAGAACACATGACACAATGCGCATTGTTTCTGTTTCTGTGTGTGCTCAGGCGTATGAGTACCTGCGAGAAACAGTGCGGGTGTTCAAGGGGAAGCCGATCATGGCGAGGATAAAGGCCAAAACCATGGCTGTCACCTCCTACGCCCCCAAAAATGGCTATAAGCCCCACCAGCTGGACCCCTGTGGCAACCAGTTCAGCCAGTACTATGCCCCGCCCACCTACCAGCAGCACGGCCCCGCCCAGATGCCGGCGCCACAGCTGTACGATGTCACCAATCAGGCCTGGGCCACAGCCTTGAGAGGATACTCAGAGTCCAATATGGTGAGCAGCTGGTCAGCGGTTAGAAGTCGGCATGTCTGCTGTGCTTTTCAGTGTGAAGAATTTTTAACATAGCGGTGTGCCTTAAATGTGTACCAACATGAAAATAGTAAAAATGCCAAGACATTGCACTGTTTTCTGTGGTAGACTGAGTAGAAAAATACCTACAAGAAATTAGTAGAGTAGGAAACTCCTGACAAAGCTGTGCAGCATGACGGCCACTCTAATCACAGACAGGAGAGCAACAGGCCTGTGACTGTCATGCTGAGGTTTGCATGTGAAACGTTTTATGCAATCTGGTTACATGCAACAGTAAAAATTAGATTTTCAATGTGCCACAAATTGCATGTAAGTTACACTGTGTATCGTCTCCTAACACATGTGAGTCTGAATGAATGTTTGATGTTGCAGTTGTCCTGTAGGATGTTATTAATATTTACGCTGTGGTCTGCTTGAATCGTCACCTCTGATTGGTTGGAGGGCGTGCATTTAGTGAGGGATAATCAACGGATAGGTACACCTTAAACAGGTATAAGCATGATACAGAGGCAAAGAACCACCCCAGGGGAAGCAGACTGTTTAATGCATTCCTATGAGTTGTTTATCCTGCTTTTATTGTGATCTTTTACCAACAATATAAAGGAAAGAGGAGAAAACAATCTAGAAAATTCCTTATCGTTAACTCAGCTGTGCTGCCGTGGCTGACAACAAGAATGCAGATAACTTTAGAACAGTGATTAAACTTGACCTGAGCTAGTATTCATCCATGGTATACACACATGGTCCAGCTCAGGTCTAAACACTGTTTTAAATTCATGTGCTGGTTATACAGTCCTTAACCAACTTCTGTAACCATGGCAATCTTCTGTTTCAGTTTGTTGCCAAGGTTACAGCAAGGCAGGTAAACATTAAAAAAAACAAACTCTGCACCTAAATCAAGCAGGTCATAAATTTGTATCCAAGCCTTAAAAGAAATAAAGAAAGGGAATGCTGCTTTTCTAAATTTTTGGGAAGTGACCATGGTTTAAGTGGGATTATCTACTCAGAGGTGTGACTTAACGCCCTTTAACTCACACCTCAGTGTGGATTATCCCTCAAGGTGAATTTACACCAAACATTCACGATGAGAACAACTGAAACTTCCAACTGCCTGTAACAGGATGTGGACTGCAGCATTGTAAAACCTACCAGAGACTAGATGAGACAGTATATCAGTATATCATTTTCATAGCAACAGCTCTAGCTCAGTGTTTCTCTCAGCTTTCTGTCGCTGGATAGTTTGTATTGCAGCTCCCTGCTGCCCTCACAGGAACGGGGCGTGGGCATATCATGTATAATATTTCTCCACCACGATGTTTACTGTGTCAACTCAGGAAATGGACGCTCTCTTCCTATTGAAAGCATTCATTTCTCCTGAGGTTACACTATGTATTGCCATGGTTACAAATTTACAAGAAGGACACTCTGCATCCAGACACAAACAGGTACACTCACACTGTCTTTGTTGCCATCGGTGTGGAGATAAACAAAGCTGTATCATAGTAAATCCACTCATTCATTCATTTTCAATACCACTTATCCTGATTAGGGTCGGGGGGTTGCTGGAGCCTCCTCCAGTGATCATTTGGCAGAAGGCAGGAGATACACCTTGGACAGGCCACCAGTCCATCACAGGGCAGACAGACCAACAAGCACATTCACGCACACTTTTGCACTTATTTAGTAGTAATTTAGTATCTCCGGTTCACGTGACTTCCATGCCTTTGTGGAAGGAACAGATTGCATGCTGTAGCATTTACACCCTGAAGGATGCTCTTGACTGTGGGCATGACAGTGATGCTATGATTTAAGAAGTGATGAAAAGCTTGTAATCACTTTAAAGAACCTCCTCATTGGCATGCCGGTTGACATGTCTGCTTTCTGGAAAGTTTTTGTGGCATTTGACGCTATGTTTGCGGCACAGCGACTTCCTGGTATGAATGATGTCACATACAACCAGGTTTGAATAACCGAATTCTGTTATTGGCCGACAGTATGCATATTTAAGGAGGTGGACCTCTGCTTGTCAGACAGCAGCCAGCCAGCTACAGGATTTGATCTCTGAGTGTGCATTGTTGCTGCATGCTGAATCTCCAACAGTGTGTGTTTGATCCACAGAGATTTATCTGCAGTGTAGCCAGTGTTCAGTTTCTATCATATGTTTTCTCTGCCATTTTGACAGTGTTTTTGTCATCAGATAACACCACTGCTGAATGATTTCATAAACGGGTTCCCAGCACCTCCCAGCTTCAACCACCACAACACACACAGGTCAAGGTACGTCTCCTTGTTACTTGTGACTTTTGTCGCCCCCAGGTAATTATGCCACAGAAAAAACAGCAGCTAGTTGCATAGTCCTTATCTCTGTGAAGGTTATTTTTCATCTAGTTGTCTCGAGCAGTGTACAAGATCTTTTTCTCTAGTTCATGTCTGGAAATTGTCTGCATCTCTTAGAGTGTGTGTTCGACTAGTTTGGTTTTTGATAATGTCCTCATGGCGTATCTCCGTCATCACAGCTATTATATTGTAACTGGCTGCTGTGGTTTTGGTAATCATAAGTACATCCCGGGCTAAGTTGTGCTAATTGAACTCTTGCAGTCGAGGCAGGAGACAGCGGGGCTCGGGAGAGCGGGGACAGGTCCACTCGAATGACCCCATCCAGCCACCAGACAGTGGACTGGCGGGACGCAGCTCTGCTCCGCCGAGGCAGGGCAGGCAGCGGCTGAGGGACAGCGCCCGTCGAGAGGGCAGAGGGGGCAGGACGGAGCCCAGCAGGCAGGACCTCTCCACAAACTCTGACAGGGGAAGGTAAAGAAAACCTCAGCTGTCAGTCTGACCCAAAGCTCCTACAGAGCTCTGGAAAGCCTGGAAGACCCGGAGATTTTATTGGATTATTCCCAGGTACAGGTTAGGGATGTGCAAAAAGCCTTTAGCATGGACAAATACACTGGGAGAAATAAATATTCAACTTTCATATTATTGTTTTTAAACATATTTCCAATGTAGCTTTGGCTTTATTTTCCACAGCCTGGTGTATATACCAAATGAATAATTTATCATTCACACATTACACAGTGTACGCCATTTTTTTGGCTGTTGTCCAGTCACGTAACAGAATATTTGTTGTAAAGAATTTTTGTTCTGTAGAGTGACATGGACTGGTTTGACATATCATATTGTCCTTTTGCTATAAACATACATAATATTACTGACTGACATGGATTAAAATGTAAATTAAGAAATTAAAGTGTAAAAGATAAGATGGAACTTCCCCCTTCGGGAAATTAGGTTGTTGCAGTAGGCAAGGTAAAATGATTCAGCAGGGAAAAAGAAAATGAAATGTAAGCTCTCACATAGAATATAAAATAGGTTAATAAAAAAAAGTAGAGACAGTGGGCAGTAACATGAATAATACAATAGAAACAATTAAAGCAATAAAATGTAATGTAGACAGTTGTGAGGTTATATTAACTTATACAACATTTTCAGCAGTCAGGCTGTTGTAGTATGGGAAAACGTGTTATATTATTGCCCTCAGCTGTTACTAACAACAAACCCAACTGCCTCTTAAAATGTGGAGTTACAGAAAGAAAGTACATTCAAATTAGTACACAGGGTAAATATAGATTTTTATATAAGCATTTGCTTTATTATGAGCATGTTGCTCTATAAATAAATATACACAAAGTATGTATAAACACATAGTGAAGGAAAAGGTCATGCAGTGTGTGCCTGTGCCTGACTGGTGAATGTGCAGAAATACTGTGCGTGTGGAAAATGTTGAATTTTGAAACTGAAAATGCGCAGGCCCCCTGTCGCCCATACATTTGAACAAAACTCACAAGCAACCTTTTGCTGTGGCACAAGATTTCCATATTTATTTTTATGCTTACGTGAGATTTCATTAACTGACAACCATGCTTGCCCCCTGCAGTATGTATTCACTGCTGGCACATTTCCATCCCCACAGTCAGTATGCAAACAGGAAAAAGTGTCTTGAAAAATGAAGCCAAGCAGGCAGAACTAATAACAGCATCCCGATCCGTCCAGTTCAGTTGGTAAATGTGTTACAAGGAGAATTTGCCCGACTAATGGAAGGTAAACTGAAAACGACGTCAGTCGCAGGTGAAATATCACTTTAATTCAACCTTTTCCAACATGATGGAGCATCTCCATTTTTAAGGTAAGATAAGATGAACTTCATTGATCCCTGAGGGGAAACTGGGACAACACAGCATCAGAAACAAGAGCCGAAGGACAGAGAGTAAAAAAGGCAATAAAAGATATAAATCAAAGTAAGATACATTTAATGGTGGAGCATCACTATAAAGCAAATCAAGTCTCCTCTGTCTTTTTCTTCCCTGAAAATATGATTATTTTTTGTTCAGAATGGTGGTCATGTGCTTTATGATGATCACAGAGCAGAGATCAGTGTTTTCTCACGTCTGTATTTACATCACATCACTACTGATGGCCGTTCATATGACCCTCAAACTAATGGATTTCACAACATGCAGTGGCCTTGGTTCAGATGAGATCAGGGGTGGAATTTAGCAGCAGTCACCAGCCAAACAGTGATAGTGGCTGCTAAATACTTACATCTAGTATGTCTAACTGACTGGACGCTTTGGCAGGTAACCAGCCATTAATTGGAGGTTACAGTCTAAGCACAGTAGTAGTGATAAAATGGTGAAAGAGGCTTGTGAACTTTGGGATTTCCTAGCCTTGAGTGGTCCAAGTCTGCTCTGCTGGTCGTTCTGTCAGGCCACCAGCCATGAGGGCTGGGAGTCCTGTTCTGCTCTTTCAGAAACCTTGATGGATGGTGAAATAGTCAAAACAGCTGGTTAATGTTTGGGATCTGGTAGCCAGTGTGGCGTGTTGCCAGAAAACTGAGCTGCTGTGTTTCTCTCTGAAGGAGAGGCAACTTTGGCCACAGGAGGAGAGACGACAGGCGGTGGGGAGAGAAACCTGCTGCAAACAGCCACGTACGTAGCCACTGTGTGTGTGTGTGTGTGTGTGTGTGTTATTAACATTTCTTCTGATGAAACTATCCATCCATTAACTCTGTCTCACTGTGTGTGTGTGTGTGTGTGTGTGTGTGTGTGTGTGTGTGTGTGTAGAAAGCACCAGTTCAGTCTCCTCTTTGCCGACCTTCTTCTCCGAGTATTGAGCTTGGGCTGACTAGCTTCCCCCCGCTTCCCCGGGCAAGTGCTGCCATAGCAACGGCACCTGCAGCAAACAGCAGCAACAAGGTAACCAAGACTCATTCTCTCTCTGTGACACACACACACACACACACACACACACATACATATACACACACACATTTATAGTCCACACACACAATTAAGTTGTGAGAGGGGAAAATATGACTGTGTCACGCTTTAACACTGATGGAAAAAAACACAGATGCATCGCATTGATGGCTCAAATTGAGTATTTTCATCACAGGATCCAGTCAAACACAGCAGTCCCTGCAGGCCAGAGCCGGTGATGTCACAGGACCCTCAGCCAATCACGGCGTGGCCTCAGAAAACAGACTCTGACATGTCATCCGAGGCCGTGGAGCAGTGAGTAGACCTGCAGTACCAGCAGAACTGTTATCTGGCTGACACCGTGTACACCGTCTTTGTTGCTGAGGCTCTGTGCAGATTTTCTGTTGATGGAGTTTGAGTTTCTCTTTTCTTTGTTTTTTCAGCCATGGTGGCTGTCGCTGCTCATGTTAGCTACCCAGTTTTTCTTCTTCTCTTTATTCCAAACAAACCGTAAACGCAAAGCGCATCACTTCCTGTGCAGCAAGAAGGAGCTAACAGACACCGAGAGTTGAGAACAGACAATGGAGAAAGCGTCTTTACTGGCCTTGATGTCCTGATAGCAGACATAACAAATAATAACAATAAAATACGAAATAGAGACGTGCTAGTAATGAAGTGTAAGGTTATGGAAAAAAGGTAGAAATATCTTTTTTTAACCTCGTTATTAGAGCAAGTAGAGGAGGAAGACGAGAGATGGGGAGATGGCTCAGGAGGAGAGGAGGGCAGGGAAGAGGCAGGCTTTCACCTCACTTAACAAGGTAGGGAGTGAGCATCTCTCCGTTTGTCTTTCCCTCATCCAACCAACCAAAATGAATAGAGACACAGTCAAGACCCACTAGGAGTCCATTTCAGCGGCTGAGCGCTCAAACTGAAGAGCTCGTGTGATGATGTCACGTGTCCTTTTGGATAGACAGAACAATGGAGACAAGGTCATGAGACAGCGTGTGTTGTGGACTTGGTGAGCTTTGTTGGACAAAATACAGAGTGCAGGTGCTTTACAGGAGGAGAGGTGTTGACACCAGTGCTGAGGTCGCGCTGCATTGTTGGAACAAAATACTGTTAACACCACTTTTACTGAGAAGTTCACTGAATGGATCCACACAGACACACCCCACAACAAGCTGTTTCAGATCGCTGCGTGTCTCCAGCCGGGCCGTTACGTAATCCCACATTTGTGTAAAGCCAGTTGTCCGGTTGACCTCCACGCTGCTGCCAGCCTCGGTTGCTGCTGGGAGGTTTGTGGTGCTGCTGTATGTACTGCATCACTCTGCATATACAGACTGTGCTCTGAGCTGTGAGTGTTCAGACAGCGTGTATCAGTTCTGTCTGTTCTCTGTGCCTCCACAGAAACGTGAAGCAGAATGGGGAGATGAACAGTGTGGCCGAAGCAGCTCAGCTCACACAGCAGAACGGGCCGGTCACGGTGAGCTTCTCCAGCTACAGCAGCCACTGATTTATGTGGTCGACTTGGTGCTCTTAGTCTTATTTCAGAGCCCCCTTGTGCTTTCTTCCAGGAAAATGGAATATTTTTATCTCTGCATCACATACCAATCGACACATAAAAATGTTGGGTCATCGTAGCTGTAGGTAGATGGATGTTGTCTTTAATCAGATTGAATGTTCCTTGATCAACATAAAACCAGCCTCTTTTTGCACTGAAGCCACTGCACATTCGATCATTTTACATTCTCTGCTCTCATCCAGTCAGTGCAACAGTAGATTAAGTATGAAGTCTTAGGTACCAACATTACAAACAGCCAATAGTAATGAGCAAGAGCTACACCACTTTGATAGTAAAATCCTCAGTGATCCTGCAGTAATCGTGAGAGAGAGAGAGAGCGAGAGAGAGAGAGAGAGAAGGTTTTCCTGTTCTTTGAAGACAGGAGCACATGAGAGCAGGTAGAGGAGCAGCCTGCTTGGCATGCAGCGGCTGGTGTGTGTGACACAGGCGGAGGGTGTGTCACTGACCCCGCCTCGTGCTCTGCTTTGCCAGGAGTCCAAGAAGCCGAGCTACGCTGAGATCTGCCAGAGAACGCAGGCCAATGAGACGCTGCCGCCGCCCGCTGATCCCGCCCTCTCGGAGGCAGAGCCCGTCCCGACCTATCCGGCGCAGGCGTCCGGTGAAGCGTCCGGCCCAGCCCTGTTGCCGCGGTGACCATGCGGGAGGGAGTCAAACCCCCCACCACCACCACTGTTCCTCTTCTGCCCTCGTGCCACCGCGTGTGTCTCAGGCTGGGCTTCTCTGGAGCGGTGCGCGGTGCAGGGAGGGTGAAGGAGCTGGGATTAGCACCGCAGGAGGCTTCGGGGTGTCGCTACCCCGCTTGTGTTGTGACGCACACGAGTCTGGGAGGACTTTGGTACAGTCCAGGTTCTGAAAAGTTTGGAACTTGGGCAAAAAGGTTTTTAAAACTCTGGAAATATGTTGTGGCTAATAGGCTGCACATTTTCTATGGGCTGAGACCTGCGTTGTGTCACAGCACTCTCATGTTTGTTGCTATGAAGAATAATCTTTATCCACAGAGTGATGTGCTACAGTCTGACTATCATACTAAATCATCCTGAATGCCAAGCATAATCCAATCAGTTTATTTAGGTCTGGATAACATATGTAATTTTGAAAGTGAAATATACAGCTGACTTTTACTGATGTGACTGCTGGTTGGTTGTGGGCTGCAGGGTGGGGGGGTGAGGCCTGGGGGCTGCTAACCACTAAACATTTGAAGCCAAATCACTGGTTTTTGGAGAGGAGGCCGGAAAAAATCTGTAAATGTTGAGCTACTATTTTACGTTTGTTTTATTTCTTGGTTTATGGTTTAGAATGGTTTATTTAATGCCAGGTTCCATTTTGTTTTTTCTTGTCTTGCTGATGGCGCTGGCTTTTCTTTTCCTGCCCTTCATGTGTGTGTTGGATGTTTCTTGCTGTACAGAATGTTCTGCCATGATCGTGGACTGTACCTGAAGTTGTTTTTTTTTTTTCTTTAACACATCTGTGTTATTGCTTAGTCTTGAGGTCTGCTGTGGGCACGTGTGATGCTCGGCTTCCTCTAAATGTCAGTACTGGTCAGCCAGAGACTCTGTTTCCATTGGGGTTTGGGTGTTGGTGAGCCCACCAGGCAGATCTCAGGGCTGGGAACCAAAGTATTGCCAGGATCTGACCTCTGTATTGATTTGATATATCTAGTACAGAAATTTATTTGGCCTTGGAATGATGCAAGGCAAAATGTCCCCTTTGAAAAGCACTGTATATCAGCCTTCATCTCTGCATGACTGCCTTTTTATTTTATTTTAGAATTGAATTTATTTGATGCTTTTTATGTTAGACAGATGGCCTCTCGTGTGTTAAGGTATTAGTGAGTTTTTTTGTTTAGTTTTGAGTGGAGATGTACCTGTGTTGGGTTCAGAGTACAGAAGAATCTGTAGAGGGAACAAGTCCCGCTGCTCTCCAAGCTAACCAGGCGCCGCTTTGATGACGTCGTTTGACTTCAGCTCCTGCTGGCCTCGTTCCACGTCGTTCTCTGAGGGGAACCACATCTTTGGGCGGGGTGGGTAGTTTGCCAAATGTCTGGAGCACTGTTCCAACAGAGAGAACTTGAATTTGATTGAAAACTTGAAATAGATTGGATTGAGTTCAGTATTTTTTTTTTGTTAGAAATAGATTAAGTTTTTAAATGTGAAGCAGCTGTCAGAGAGAGAGAGCAGGCGCTGTTGTGGCAAGTGTTATTATTTCTGTACAGATGTAAATAATATTGAATAAATATTAAAGAAGTTCATTTGAAGTTGAGAAAATGTGTGCTGAACTTCTGTTTATTGATTTTCATTGATGGATTATTCATGGACATGCAACAGGTAGATCAGAACCAGTCAGTCGGTCTGGTCAAAGCGCTGGCAGCTGGCCGGCCGACCAGGGAGCGAGACATCACCGGAAAAACTATTCAGAGTATTAGGGCCAGTGTGGAGAGAAAAAAAATTATGGAGTCGGGGGAATGAGGGAAATATTCTGAAGAAAAAAAACCCCTCCAAATTTCTGAGATTAAATGAGTAAATTCACAAGAATAAACTGTCGTATTCTCTTGAGATAGAAGTCGTCAATTTATGAGGAAAAAACTCAAATTCAGAAATTCTGAGATTAAAGTTGTAAATTTATGAGAAGAAAACTCCTAAATTTATGAGGTTATAAAGACAAATTTATGAGGAAAAAAACTGGGAAAATGTGAGGGAAATCCTGCTGGTTTGAGCCCAGAATCCCAATCTCCTCCTCAGCATCTGGACCCTGAAGAGACGTTGCTGTGACTCGGGCCGATTCAGAGGAAAACAATCTTGTGATTCTGGGCTAAAATCAGCAGGATCTCCTCGTTCCTGAATCCCATGTCAAAGTAGAATTTGATGAGGTGATCAGCTGCAGGCCTGAGAAACGGCCAGCAGAGGCAGCACATGTGGAGCCTTGAGCAAAAAAATTATTTGAGTTTTTTTCTCATAAATTTGTGACTTTATAATCTCATAATTTTCGGGTTTTTCTCATCACAACCTCAATCTCAGAAATTCTGAGTTTTTTTCTTGGAATATTACCTCCCCCTTTGGCTACATAATTATTATTATTTTTCCTCACAATGGCCCTCACCTGCCGCCTCAGTCAGCAGACAGCAGGTGAGGATCCGCTGTGTGAACGCTGCGATGCTGTTCCCGACGGCCTTCACTGTGACGGAGGGTGGATCTGCTCCGCTGCAGGTCGGCGTCTGAGCCTCGCCGCCGTCACACCCAGAGTCCCGGCACACTCTGCCCTCCCAGGTGTTCCTGCTGGAGCAGCGTCTCAGTGATCCTCTGCAGATGACGCCATGCACCAGATGACACTCCTGTCCTGCTTGTGGTGCCTTGGTTTAACCAGCAGGGGGCAGCTGATTCACACCACAACACCCTTCACTCCATTATGTGAGCACATCATGAGCACTTGTTTACACTGAGCGTGAGTCGGCACACACTGAATGCATAGTAATGCTAATACAACACAGTGTTAAGAGACTGTGTTGATGCACCTGTGCGTGTGTGTGTGTGTGTGTTTGTGAGTGTGTGAGTGCAGTGTCAGGCTTGTTGGATGAAGCTGGACCCGACCATGGCCTGCTAGACCTTTGACTTTTATCATCTGCCTCTGTTAGGGTTTAGTTTGCAAAAAGAGAAGAAAACAATTTGTAAGACGGCAGGAACCAGTGTAAAAAATGACACCAAAAAGCCAACATGACACAACGGAAACAGGCCTGAATTCACCTCAGATATCAAAACACATAAATCACAAGGTAAATAGAATAATTTGAAACAGCCCTGGCACATGGAGAGTGTGTTTGCTCCCAGAGTGAGAGCCTCTCAGCGCACGCACCTTTAAATCTTAATGGGTCCCACAACAAAAACAGGCGAGTGTCTCTGCTTTGACAGAGGCAGAGGCTGATCCTCGGCGGCCGTGTCGGGACCGTGAGCCGCCCTGCAGGAGTTTGTCAGACGCCAAACTGTTTTCAAGCTGCTTCCCAAATGAAAAATCACAGAATTTTCCTGCAGGGACTCGAGTGTCTCTGGAGCTCAGCGGAGAGTTTATCGCGACCTTATCATGACCTTACTTGCTTGCTTTTTTTAATCTTCTGTTTTCAATCTAATCTTACAGGGAATTACATAGAGTTGATGGTCTTCCTGTGATACTGGAATGTCTTATGATAAGCATCTTATGCAAAACAAAGTACAGGATGGTCAACTTTTCATTTTCAGGCTAGTTTGTTTGATTTATAAGGAGGACCCTGGAGGCAACAAGTAAAAGATGTTCAAAACTATGAGGTTATAATCAAGATAATACGTTTGTGTTAAGGCTTTTATAGAAGACAGCAGAGCAAAAACAAAACTTGACATGCTTGCATCTTTTTTTCTTTTCCAAACATAACTAAGGAGATGTTCATACCTTTACTGACACTGATATCTGTACCTGAGTCTCACTTTCATGTTTTTTTTTTTGTTTTTTTTCTTTTTTAAAACCACAACACGGGCTTCCCAACACTCATCCTCAAGTCCTGGAAAAAAAGTGGCACAGTATTAACTTTTTGTTGTATGTGAGCTTTAACTTAAAAAAAAAAAATACAGTGTTTGCAATATGTGACCTAGTAAAATTTCATAGCCAGAAATAGCTGCTTGTTCCAGGTGGAGGAGTGGACTACCCTCAAAACGACAAAAAGTAATAAACGGCTATTACCTGTCTCCATAACTGAATTTGGTTGAACTGCCACCATGACACCACAAAAGGCTATAAGTCCTTTTTTTATAGGAACAAATGTCATGATAAAAATAGAGCTTCTTTTTTCAGACATATGCTGTGAGATTTCAACAGAGGACTGTAACAGAGTCGATTAGGTGTTCACATTTTACCTGAGGATTACTGTTTATCCAGTGTGTAACTTTAAGGAGATTTTTAACTGATATTTTGATAGATTTAACTTTAAGCAGGGTGTACCTGATGTTGGGGTTAGACAGCAAAGTCAAAGCACTGGGGAATTCAGTGAGGCAAAATACAGAGAAATCCTCATCCAAATTATTCTCAAGGATTCATATTTTAGATTCAAATTACTATTCATCTGCAGTACTCATGTCTCTTTATGTGAGGAGGTTTTATTCATTGATTGATTTACTAGAAAATAGCACCAGGATGGGGGATCTCAAATCTGAGTCAAATCAGCAAAATCTTTTTAGTTTGGTTTAATGACTTTAATTAGGGAACTTAATTTTTTACTTTAATTAGGCCTACTTCAATAATTACTTAATCACTTGTTCTGGTGCTCATACCACTTACGTATCATTCAATCCATTGATAACTGCACTGCAACAACAAGTCCTGGGTGAGAAAAACAAAAACAAAAACAAAATCTCCAATTAATTTCCAAATAACCCAATTATGCTGCAGTCCTCCAAACTGGACGCTGGACTGTAGGTGT
>OMLB01054891.1:0-13433 GCA_900302555.1 Myripristis jacobus
CATGATCTGGCTCTTTCTCTTGCCTCGCGGATCCTTGACAGACTGGTAATGTGCTCTGACCGGATGGGCCGAGGTTGCCGTTTTGGTAGCATGTGATTGGTGGGTTTTCTGATTGAATCATTGGAGGAGGAGTGACGGCTGTCTCATTTCCTGCCGCTCTGGGACCCGGCTGTGTCCTCTTCATCAGAGTGGTCATCCATCACAGTCCGATGGGCACTCGTCTGTCTCTGCCAAAGCAATGACACTTTCATGGGGATGGAGGGCAAAACTTAGACCGTCAATTTCTCATTAGGAGACCCCGAGACCCTCTTAGTCATAGACTCTGCTTTCCTAAGTGCTCTTGTCGTTTTTATGCTTTACACTTGCACTTTGAGGTATATTTTTTCCTTAGTAAAAATGAAAAGGAGAATAGAACCCTAAAGACTAAAACCAGACATTCAACTTTGATGCATGAGCCTTCAAGTTAAACATGTTAAAACAATAGCATCTTGTGTGTCAGGGAAAACCTCAAACAGACTGCAGTTAGTTGTAGATCCACCGATACTGAAAATCACATGACAGCTGTAGATGGAAATATTCAGTGGATTTGGACATGTCCAACTGTGCGACATGGTGCTTCCTCGGTGTCCTCAATGCTTCACTCTCCAGGATTGTGGAGTATAAACGAAGAGAGACAGCTGTCAAAACTGAAAATAGATTTCAGATAGGGGAGGGTCTCCCTTGGCATCTCCACTCCTCCAGTGCTTGTCGTAGCCAGTTAGGGCCGCAAGGTGAGTTTTGCTCGGTGACACCATGTCCAGTCACCTGTAAGCAGCAGGTAGCATTTCAGAAACGATCACATGGAGCCCTGGCTCGGGGGAACAGGATGCTCGCAGGCCTGCTAGAGGACAGCAGAAATCAGATACAGATGCAGCCTCTCAGCTACACTGCTTTTACATTTCTCTTTCAGGTCTATGCGGTTCAACTCACACAGTGACACACTGATTCCTTTCACTATGGAGCATTGCCATTCTGTTTGAATAATAAGACAATGTCATCAGAATCAGAATCAACTGTCATGGCCAAGTGTGCTCATGCATACAAGGAATTTGACTCCACTTTTCAGGAGCCTCTAGTTCTTACATTACTCAGAGTAATAGGCAAAAGAAAAAAAATACATTCCTGATTCAGTTTTCTTGTCAGTGTATCAAAAAAACAGTTAGTGTCATTTTTGTCATTAATTTTGTTAGTTAGGTAATGATATTACTGCACTTAGTTATTTTTAATATTGTTAATTTATTTGAAATAGGTGGTCAGTGGGAAGCTCTTGCATCTTATGTTTACATCTTTCAGTTGACAGTGTTGTTGGTCCACCTTGTTGACCTAGTGGACATTTGATAACCACAGCGAGGCAGCCAAACTACAGAGAGGCTTTTGAGTGATCAGACAAACGACCCCTCCTCTGTCTCTAAACTAGGTAAACATAACACCTACTGAAGCCAAAAAGCCTCTACACCATGAAGATCAAATCAAATCAAAAGGCAACATGTGAACAGTGCATAAACAAACACGTACACTGGACTGTAACATAGCTCAAATAATATTAACACATGTAGCAATGGATGCAAACAGAGTCTATGGTCTGTTTGTTTTCGCAGTCTTCAAGGCTTGTTAATTGCTTTCAAAATGTATATTTTGTGTCAAATTATTGCTGTCTCTCATCAGAAGCGGTGAAATAAGCACATAATGTACCTGTCATGATTGTAAAATCATGACAGATTTAATTTTTATTTTGTGATAATAACCAGCTGGCTCTACATTATCACTTAGCTTTTTTACAGCAGCCATTTTGACATGAAATCATCATTAAGTCAGCTGAACCATTTTTGTGTAGATATGTGCTGAATTTAAACTATAATGTAAATGAATAAAAAAATATTTCCAGAAAAAAACGACCTCATAAATCAATTACCCGTCCTTATTTTTATTGCTGGCAAGTGGCCACGGTGAAGGCAGGATAATATACTCTGAGGTGTGTGTTAAAAGGTTTTAATGCACTCCTCAAAGGTGACCACCCTCTGCTTCGCGCCAGGTGGTTCTTTGCACCCACATTGTGTGTTAAATGCGCATCTCATTGTGAATTCCCCCTTTTGTGTGGCATGAAAACAGTGAAATGTAGAGATATTGAATATTTCAACAAAAATTCAGCCGTGTGGAGCCTCAATCCCAATTTATTGGAACTCACAAACTCATTGATTTAAATAAAGGATAATTAACTACTACTACTAATGCTGCTGCTTCTACTACCACTACTACTAATAATAATTATCATGATAATAATGATGATGACAGTTGTCCTGTTTGGATGACAGCTAATATCTTATAAATATAGCCTGTCTCCAGTCTCATGAAGTCAGCCTCCAAGCTAAACAGGTGCTACAGCTGTTGAATTGATGGCTGTCCTCGGCCTGTGGTTGTAGGGGCAGAACAGGGCTACTAATGGCTTTTCTATTGCCTTGTGTGCTCTCTGAGTTGTGTTAGCCAAAGTCTGGGGCAGCCTCACCCTGACACCAGCTAATGCACTGACACACCGAGACCTCTCCAGCCACTTCCAGCTGAGAGCTACATTATGACAAATGCTTCCACCTTTCTAATATAGTGCCTGCTTTTAGGGACTCACTGGCACCGGGTCCGCCATAGATTTTTTGGCCGTTTCTTCCATCTCTTCCGACTCTTTCCTATCGTTGTTGTGAGGTATGGCTGTACAGTTAATAGAAAAAAACTTCAAAATCCAAGTAGTGATGACTTCCGTTTGCAAATCACAAGAATATAGTGTTGTATCTTTGAGGAAAATGTCTCAGACAGCTCAAGCTTCTTGAGCTCAAATCCTTACATGCTTTTTATTCAAAGTGAAGTTTGCCAGTCCACAGGACCTTGTGTTATTATCACTTGTGCTGTTTTGGGCTAATCATCTATGTAAGAACTTGGCTTGAATGTAAGAAAGGCTCAGAAGGATCAGCAATTTTATTATTCATTCATTTATCCACTTTAGTTTCCTCATCCGATTTATTTATTTACATCCCTTATGCACCAGAAATCACTGGTGCGTAAGCTGTGTTGACATGTAACACAACTCATACAGCTCATACATTTTGTCAGCATGATGTAGCTCTGCTGTTGCCGGCTGGACCCGCTGTAGTTTTTGCAGTAAAGACTCCGGTCTTAAATCGCTGATTGGTCTAGCTCTGTCACCCTGTGCCGAGCTCCACTGGTCTGATTGCACTATTGATTAAAGACTGGTTAAATGTTTAAAAATAGTCCTTTGGGGAGCAGAGACGGATGATGGAGCCATTTGAGGCTGCGAGTCTGTCTGGGGCTCTTTGAAATGGGAGTTCATGCCAACTGCCAGTTGTGATCAGACAGGGAATTCTGATATGTTTGATACACTATAAAGTACCAAACCAGTGATTTTGAATGTTGTCCCCGTTTATTACAGTCTACCCACATTTTACATGTCAACAAACCATTTTGCAGATCATGCCGGCATACTAAAGATTTCACAACATATAATCAAAATCCCTTAATTTAAAAAAAACATTTTTTTTTGATGAAACAGCCACCTTATAATGTTCTGCTTCTGCAGCTAACAAAGTCATCAACATTCATAAACCACAGAACTGATGATTTGCTGTGTAAAGCAAGTGTTTCTCCAGGGATGATTTTCCAGGAGATAATATCACACTGCCCAATTTCAAGCGATTCAGGCCATCAAAACAAAACAAAACTACTTCTTGAAGGAAAAAACTGATGACAGCGACGTTACTACAGTAATGAAATACTGGTGTGAAGAAAGTTTGAAGTCGCTGAAAGGTCATCTTCATATCATAGTGGAATGAATGGAAACCAATGGCTGGAGAAAAAGGAGGAAAATTGGAAAAATCAGAGCTCTAAAATATCACTGCTTGCCTTGGGAAAAAATAGCAGAGACATGAAATATACATTTTGTAGATATTATGCTAAACATGCAAAATCACAGCTCATTAAAGAGGAATGTTTAATTTTCAGTGGATCGTTAACTTACAGGAGAAGACACTTGTTTAAATTTTAAACAGAAAAACAGACACATAGATCTGCTGAAAAGTAGATGTTCTTGTTAAGGATGTGGAAATTATTTTTCTTTCTTGGATTTTACTTCATCATACGTACCTTCCATCTTTACATTCATGATAATAGTAACAGCTAACTTAACATAACAGTAAAGTTCAGTCGATTCAGCCTACTTGACAAATATGTGGCCCTGAAGTGTAGCATGCTCTCCAAATGAAATCTCAGCGCCTCTGCCAGTCCAAGTCTAAATGGAAAAATCAATGAATGAAAAATGAATGTGCATGAATAGAAAGTGATCCACGTATGCAACCAGTAAGACGGTGTGAGTCAGAGGCGATTCCTGGATGCTGGAGCCCTGTGGTTCCCAGATCCAGGACTCTCATGCTGTGTGAAAGGTTGTGTGTCCCGTGTTCACACTGTATTGGCCGCACCCGGTTTGACCATCACCGCAGACGCTGTGCAGCCACGTTGCTACGGCCACCCATATAGCCACAGTCCTCTACGGCTGGTTTTTGAGCAATTCACCTCGAGCATTTGTAAGTGAAAGGCTTTGCTCATTAAAACTCTCTATCGTAGAGGAGTGCACATTTGCTTCACTTCACTTTCAGCTGGTGTTTGAATCTGCAGCCCTCCGGTCACAGCCTTGCTTTACTAAACCCTGATGATGAAGAGGAATAATAAAGAAGAAAAGCCGCCGAAGGGGGAGGGATTGCCAGGGATGGCAGCCGAATCTAGGCTCTGCCCCTGCAGCCTCCCAGCCAGGGACCGTAATCCTGTTAGTCTTGATGCTGGAAGTTTGAGTCAATATGAGGTGTGTTGCTGCTGGGCTGTTGAGGCATCACACTTGCACCTTAAATGTAGCGACCATGTCTGCCACAATCATGGAGGTACATTGCAGAATAGCTGGTGTCCAAACAATGTCAAAATAGATAACCACCAGGCAAGAAAAAGAGAAATCTACCTCTTGCAACAACTGTAGTGGTATGGGTTTAGGTCACTTGTGCTATGTTATATGTAACAGTGCTATGTTTGTGAATTATGTGGGAAAAAATGGTGTGCAATGCATGCTGGGCGCTGTAGGGTGTTGTAGCCAGTTTATTTTGTTACTGTTGCACTGATGTTTGTTTTGGTTTGGTTTTTTTTGCACATTTGCACCATCACAGTTTTAACATAATGTCACAAAGTAGATACAGTTCAGGTGGTGGCTGATTTTGAATGAGCATTTATAGATTTTGAAAATTGTGCTCACAGAACGCGTTTTGTGTCAAAGCTGTGTAACTCATTGACAGTTTGGTCCATGTAGTGCACCGTTGTGGTAACCGCATAGAGTGTTTTGAAAAAAATATTGAGAAATGCTTGCAATCCATTGTGATTAAACTGTATATCTGAGTCCAACTTTTGCGAATTTGTAACCCGGCAACAGCCAATGAGGACCCATACACTGTCACACAGTGAACAAGCACACTGAGGTGGACAGAGAGAGAGATGACCATCACTGGTGTTGTTTTCATCAAACTGACCCTGAGGTTAGATTTCATAATCAAACTGGTTAAATTAATATTCATAACTGCTGGTCTCACTTTCATCCCTTAAGTAAAGAACCA
Source organism: Myripristis jacobus (assembly GCA_900302555.1). Taxonomy (NCBI): domain Eukaryota; kingdom Metazoa; phylum Chordata; class Actinopteri; order Holocentriformes; family Holocentridae; genus Myripristis; species Myripristis jacobus. Next base: position 5,691 of record OMLB01054891.1, read on the forward strand.
CATATCACAGTTTATACTGACCATGAAGGAATGCAACATCTTGCTTCTCATTAAGTAATGAAATGTGATGGGTGACAGTCTGATACTGATACCCTATGTCCCAAATATTAGACAAACTGTGGATGGAGGTCCTTACTTGTATGTTATGTTCTTTCCTGTCTGTACCCTCTGCTACTATGCTAACTATAAGTGGCACACACAGAAAGTAACACATGACAGTACAGCAGGATGGAATGAGTCAGTGTGCAGCCTGTCTTTACTGACTCTGAGCCAATATGGTCTCATCATGTAGGGTACCCGTGTGGGCCCTTGGTTGCTGGCACCCCACTGGCTTGGTGCATGTTGGAGGAATGCAGGTAGACGGACAATGGGGTTTGTACATTTTGGCCTGAGGCTGGTGCCAGGAAAAAGGTCATGAGGTCACCAAAGTCAACAGAGTTCACCCTCTGGGGAGCAAGAATGACCTGCAAATTTCATGGATGTCTGCCCCAAACATTTTGGCCTGAGGGTGGTGTTAGAGGAAAAGAGAAGAAAAAATCAGGGGTGTGTGAATGCACTTGCCAGACACCATTGGCAATTAAATAATAAGACTTAATGATATCATGTAGGGCAGCACCGGTGCTCTGTAGGTAGGACTGTCGCCTCATAGCAAGAAGATGCTGGGTTTGAATCCCGGTCCTGGTCCTTTCTGTGTGGAGTTTGCATGGGGTTCCTCCCACACTACAAAGACATGCATGTTAGGTGTATTTCTAAATTGCCCATAGGTCTCAGTATGTTTGTTATGCATTGGACTGGCAGTCTGTCCAGGCTGTTTCCCTGCCTTCTGCCCTGTGCATGCTGCAGTGAAACCCTGATTAGGAACAAGTGGGTATAGAAAATGGATGTTTCCATCTGACATTTGGGGCTGAGAGTGGAAAGGAAAGGTCATGAGGTCACTAAAATTTAGCTTAAGTGTTGAGAATAGCCTCTTCACTTTGCTCAGACTAGGCCTTGCTGTATTTTAAATGTTATATTTTAAATGCTCTATTTTAAACCGGTGTGAGATTTGTTTGGGATGGGACATGTTGTAGTCAAGTTGTCAAATCAGGGCCTCTGTCCCTGTCTGCTACCCAAGTGGCAGGACATCCATCGCATCCCTACTTCTCCTCTGGAGAGTGGTGGGCCTTGTGCTGATGGTTTAGACTGAGCCCAACTGGACCCTGTGACAGGTCGGACCACCTATGAGCCTATAAGCCCCCATTTTCTTAATCTGGGAGAGGTGCCTGTCTCCACCTTGAGATGCTCCATAGAAGCTTCTGAATTGCTTTGAATATCACCTCCACTTAAAGAGCACCTTGCCTTGGGAGACCCAACCAGGAGCTAAATGCCCTAGACCACACAGCTACCGGTAGGCAAACTTAGCAGAAAGTAGGTGCTGGACTCCACCAAAATCCTGTCTATGAAAATGGACAGGATTTTAAGGTGCATTTGGCTTGAATCAAGTTGGGACTTCCAGCATGCACTGAACAGTTTTCTGTCAAGTATGAAGCTCTGTAGGAAAAAGGCGGTTTGCCCCATCTGAGTTGGGAGTGAGTTATTGGAAGACTTGGAGTATCTTGAGGTCTTGTTGAAAAATGAAGCAGGAGATTGAGAAATGGATTGGGGCAGCAGTCACAGTTATGCTGTCCTTGTACCAGACAGTTGTGTTAAAGGTGGAGCTTAGCCTGAAGGCAAAACAGTTAGTCCTGAGCAGATCCTCCGCGCAAGAGTCAGTATTGAAAAGAACTGCTCACAGCTGTAGGTTGTCTCAAACAGAGATGCTCCCCTTTACAAATTCTCCGTCTGAATGGGGTTTCAGCTTCTTGGTTATTAGCTCAGTCACTACACAACTTGCCTGCATAACATTGTCTCTGTCAGAATGCGGTCCTTTGAAAGCTGCTTGTTTAGAAAGTGTTACACATCTGCTTTTCTTTTCTTGACAGTGGCCATGGTGCATGTGTACGGTGACACGTACGCACGTGTTTAGCATGACATTGACCCTGACAGACATACAGCCGGAGGGGGTCATCAGGCAGACTAACACTGAGAATGTGTTAGGCTGCTTTCTATTTTATGGTATTTCCTTTTATGCCAGAAAAACGTAAATGCTGTCTAGACCATTTTTGAGATTTTTTTTTATTATTCATATTGCATGCTTTATTTTGTATTGTATTGTTTTGTATGAATTGCCTCGTGAGCTGGATCAAACTATCTTGCGGGTCACATACGGCCTGCAGTCCAGAGGTTCCCCATCCCTGCTTAGGGTGAGGAGCTCAGACATTAGGGAGAAGCTTGGAAGTAAAGCTGCTGCTCTTCCATGTTGAAAGGAGCCAGATGACACACTTCAGGCATCTAAACAAGATGCCTCCTTGTGGAGGTGTTCTGGACCACCTGGGAGAGGATCCCAGGGCAGGCCCACAGCATGCTAGGTGGATTAAAAATTCCGCATGGCCTGGGAATGCCTTGGGGTCCTGCATGAGGAGCTGGTGGACGTGGATTTGAAAAAGGTCCCACATAACTACTAACCTGTACTAATGCTCATACTAATGTGCTTACAGCAAGACAGTGATGGTTTGCTAAGCAGCTATGTTTGCAAGCTAGCTAAGCTGACATTATCTAAACACAAAATCTATTAAATATGTGAGTGTTGAATTGATCAGTTTACAGTCAAACGTAACACAGAAGTTGTTGTCTATTCTGTTTGGATGAAATGCCTATAGATGTTGATGTGTCATGTCATCTGAAAGCCTAGTGTTTCACTGTACATTAGTCTGCAAGTAGTTATGCATTTAGGCTTGTGAGAATGTATTGCGCCTCATTTTTTGGTATAATTAATTTATGTGAGAATGCTGGCAAAATTTCTGACAGCATGGCTCTGCTGTTTTGTTGTCAGATGTGTCTGCAGTTGCTCTGCACTAATGTCCTCTGTGCTTTCTAAGTGGGAACGGGACAAGAGTAATGCTGGAGTTAATTAGGAGTGACCTGTTTTTGTAATCTACTGTACTCAACTCTGTTGCACTGCTATATCAGATGACATTTGATGCTGTTTCCTTTGGGTTTCTTTGTAGAAAATGCTACTCATTTTAGCTTTCATGTAGTTCATTTCTCAATAATTCAACAGTACAACTCGTGCCATTCCCTAAAATGTTACGCCTTTGTGAGCAAAGGTCTTTTGGTTTGTTAATAATAATCAAAGATTTTATTTTCATGATAACAATCAGCTTGTAAGAGGAAGTGTCTTATTTTTTATTTTTTTTTAATGGCTGATATCTCATTTTGGAATAGCCTTTATCACATAATTCTCTACTGGTTTGATGCCTCTTTATTACTCTCATGCCAGTGTAATTTGTATTGGAGTGTATTCTCATGCAAGCATTCTAGCCAGTAGGCCAACTCTATAATAATAGCTGCATTGTGTGGAGGGGCCTTTTGTGTTGCTATGTTAAAAAAAAGTAATAAGACAATTTCACCCTCTGAGAAAACAATGAACAAATTCATAGATGACAAATGAGAGATGAATGGCTATCACAAATGTGACCTAATGAATGATAGGAAGGCATTTTCACAATAGTTTTTGGTGAAATGAACACACAGGCGGGCATCCACCCAATGCATTGTGCCTAATTCCCAGCAATCAAATCATCCTCACAAAGCAATAACGTGAGTGTGAATACCCGCTGTTAAGAATGACATAAACGTGAATGTATAGCCCTCGGGGAGGTTGGATGCTGCGATGACAAACAAATCCAATAGAGAACAGAAGCCACAGAGTGTGACTTGAGCTGCTGCCTCTGCCAACACTGCTCAAATGACAGACCACATACACACACGCATACACACATGCATTACAAAACTCCTTCCCACCAAAGCCCATGCCCATTTTATTGGCTGGTATTTCCAAAGGGGGCCATTGATTTTGGAGCAGAGAGAGAGAGAGCAAAGTGAGGACAGTATCCATTACAGCCATAAAGCCTCGCATTTCTCTCTTAAGCTCTCTGCCTCAAACTCACAGCTGAATAGAAAGGCAAAACAGTTCTGAGTGATTTGCTCCTGTTTGCACTTGTATGACCATGGGCCCTCAGAAGTGTGGACATTATCTTCAAAACTTAAAACAGGCAAAGCTGGAATGCTTTCTCTTGCCCCAGGCAGGATAGGTTCATTGAGCAGAGTGGAGTGGAGGGGTGACTCTATTATGAGGTTAGCTGTGTTGAAGTGAAGCGAGTGGTGTTTTTATAGCGTTGGCCCTGCAAAGTCAATGGGGTGAGAGAATTCTTATGTGTGTGTTTGTGTTTTTTGGGCAAATTCACCCACTGCAAGTCAACAGCCTGTAGATGTGACACGTCGGAAACACAACACTGTGGAAAAAAATGTCAGCGTGGTGGTTAACACCCGGGCCACACTGACTACCTGAGCAGTGTGTGTGTGTGTGTGTGCACCGCTGGACCTCTTCATTTTCATTTCGGCACCCATATTTACTGACACCTATTTGTAGAATATGTCACAGACATGGAAAAAAAATACAAAAATTACAAAATACTGAATACCTGAATGGGAAAAGTGGAAGCTATGCCTGTGTGGGTTTGGTCCTGTGTTTCTATGACCCTTCATTCTGGAGAAAATAAAATAAAAAAAATGACATTGGCCAATTGAAAAGGCACACTCAGTGTAAACAGACAGGGCTGTCAGTGGCAGTGCCGCAGCATCTCTGCTGTCTGTGTGGACTCCAGCAGTTCAGTGAGGCAGCCGTCACACACAGGCAGAGGTGACCAACTGGCCCGGGCTTAAAAAAGGTTACAAAGCCTGAAATTTCACCACTGTAAAAAAACCCTAACCCTAACCCTAACAGCCATTGTTGTTCTATATGTCAGCGTACTGTTTGCCTAATCTTCAAAGATCTTTTTGTGTGTGTGTGTGTGTATGTCTGTGTGTGTGTAATTATGAGTGTGTGAGAGAGACAGAGACAGTATTTTTGAATTTTACCATTTTCATTCCGTGCTGTTTTTGAAACACAGTTTCTCTTGAAAGCCGTATGACATCTGGCAAAGAGCCAGAAAAGGCTGGCGAGTGGCTCTCCTGACCACTGGGATGATGTGTGTACTGAACTGAAACACAAACAGAGAGAACAGCTAAACTTGAGAGGCTTTGGGAGAGTTATGGTTCATGTTCTATACAGTACTGTACTATATTTCGATCATACAGTAATTCATTTTGTAATAACAAAAACATTTGACAGTATAATTGGCTGGTGAGTCTCTTGCTGATGTGATTAAAGGCAAAAATAAGAGCTACAACTTACTTTCAATGTCATCAAATATTTCTTCTCATCTATTTTTTAAAATATATTTTTTACAGAATATATCAACACATAAGCATAAAGTAACATCCAACCAACTCAGTTTTGGACAATTTGGTTAATTGGACAACTCAGTTTCAAATAGAAAATACTTCAGATAGAACCTTATAATTCCATGCTTATATTATATTACATGCTTATATTTTGCATGAAGGGAACTCAAGGTAAACTGACCCCATCCCAGTATGTGGATGTGATTTATTTTCCAGTGTAATCCAGAAGTAACAATCCAATCCTCCTCTGTGTGTGTGTGTGTGTGTATGTGTGTGTGTGTGTGTGTGTGTGTGTTTAGGCCAACGATGCCTCAGGGAATACGTGGAACTGGCTGTACTTCATCCCCCTCATCATCATTGGTTCCTTCTTCATGCTCAATCTGGTGCTGGGCGTCCTGTCAGGGTGAGTACAGATGGCCAGAGGGAAGCTGTTGAAATAATGGTTATGTTTGTTTCAAGACCAGCCACCTGGTTTGGACTCTGTCTGTTTTTCCAAGGTGCATGCTACCCCTTATTGGCCCTGTCTGGTCATGTGACAGGGGCCTTTGCAGGGTAGGAAGTCAAAACTGGATCCTTAGTTCACACACAGTGCCAGAGTGAATGTGTTTACATACATCCTGGAGTTGTGGGTGAGACCTCATATATCTCTTGTAAGGTGTCACAGAGTGTGTCTGTGTGTCTTCATATCTCATTCTCCGCACACATGAACCAACCAAATATTACAAATATCACCATGGTAACTAAGCATAAGCATTCCCTGAAGACATTCCCCATTATCCTGGTTAAGAGTGGTGGATGCCAGATATAGGTAGCTTTGTCATAAACAGGCTAAGGAGTTATCTGGGATCAAGTGAACAGCCAATGATGTTTCCATGCTCAAAAGTGGAATATATGAATATCTCAAACAAGCATGTTATTGCTATGCATGTATATGCACTTACTGGAAAAATTATCAAAAATAAAGAACATATGATTGACACAAGTGTGTAATCTGTTAAGTACGGGCCCTAAATATTGGAAATCAACAAAGCACAAACTGAACATGTGCCAATCATAGTAGCTGAACAGGCAACACTTGGCCCAAAATGCCAGACTAAGCCGTGTCCACATGCATACAATTTTTTTTCAGAATGCAGAAATGTATACATCTTTGCGATATGAGCATATGCAAATACTGTTAAAAATATCTTAACAACCTCTAAAACTGTACAATACCTCAAATGACAAAAAAGGCTTAGTGGTTGATATGGACAGAGGAGGAGGTGGAGCATCTCCTAGCAGTCGCAGCTGAATCCAAGTTGCTGAAAATATCTGCAATATCAAAGCAGCGCCTGTGTGAGGTCAGCATCCTGCTGTGAGCACGTAGAAAGACGTAAAGCCACGCCGGTGACATCAGTGTTTTCAAATAGTTTTGTTTTCACCATCCTCCCCGCAAAAAGAAAACAACGTATTCAAAAAAATTCCACTCTGAGAGCATCTTCCAGTCTTCGTGTGGACAGATGGTCAAAACTTCAAGCAAAAGTTGTGATTTCAAAAAAACTGTCTCAATGTGGACTTCAAAGGGAGCTTACCCTCACAAAAGACAGAAACATGTTTGAATGCCAAATATTGTAAATGTTGTAAACTATGATCTCCAGTCAGTAGTCACCATACAGCAAATAGCCACCAATAAGAGCCAATAATAAGAGGTGTCACTTCCCTATCCTGCCCCACACCCAGGATATCTTGTGTTCTTAACAAAAATGACATCAAATTCATATTTCTTATTATAATGTAAGTTTTAAATATATGTAATTTAGATATCTATAGGCCCAAAATGGCTTGAAATTGGATCTTTTCCACAGAGAAGTCATGGGGTAACAGGGCTACCATTACTGGTGAATAAAATGGAGGCTTGCACTTAAACATTTAAATATCTGAAACACTTCATAAGTTTGGACTGCATCTTAGCAGTCCTGGGAAATTCCACATCTGTTTCTGTGTGATGATAATCTAACTTTTACTGTCCATTTACACTGTGCTTTTTTTCTTTGTGGGTTTAGAAGACAAATTCACGTGTCAATCTCACCATGAGAGGCCTGTTAGTACAATCCTGTTCTGCACTCCTTAATTTAAAGCCATTTATGACTGGCTCGGGGAACAAAAGCAACAGAGGTAGGAGACATCGGGGGTGAGAGCATCGTATCACTGTTGAAAGGAGCATCATGGGAGAAGGCTGTACTTTTATTGCCTCCGCTGTGATATTGGTTCACAGTGTTGGTCATCTTTCTTCAGGACCACCGGGGTTTTGTTCGCTATCTTCCACTCATGTGCATCATCTGACATGCACTATAAGATCCATGCAAATTTAATCCCGCTGTCAGTGTTGGATAAATTGGA